>JAODAL010018594.1:0-74327 GCA_025379985.1 Phyllomedusa bahiana
TATTTTGGTTACACGGAGGTATTCATTTTATGTCCTTAAAAATTCCATCTGTACTACAAGTGTGCACTGGCAAGAAACACCCCACTGTGGTGCTGCTGTTAGGACTAAGGCTATGTTCACACGGCTTAAAACTGGACGTATTTCAGTCCGTAATTACCCCGGAGTCCCAAATTAGGGCTGGAATACGTCCCAGCATTACGGTAATCCACATTTCCATAGAGAACATGGATTACGTCTCCCCCCCTGCTCCGAATACCCCGGGGGGGAATAAGTGCTTTTGAATTCCCTAGGGGTTTAACGCCGCTGTAATGATTCTTGGCCGGAGGGCCGGCCCCCCCGCACCCGTCCCACCCACCGGCTAATTGGGGGCGAAATTCCCCCCGCAATTAAGTCGTGTGACTACCAAAAGGAAACTTTTTTTTGTTAAAAAATACCCATTTTTTCAAGACCTCATTAGTAAAGAATATCCTCTTGAAATTATTTTTTTAAAGCACCATTTGACCAGGCGCTGTACATTAAAAAAGGCGGGGTTCATTTTTTCTTGTCAAACAAGAAATGATAACAGTGAATGACTTACAACTGGCACAGAGGAGGAGAGGGCCTGGAAAAGAGAGTTATTCCTATAAAATTACATTAGGAGATTCGCTCATACAATCATTTAAGTGTTTTGGGAGGTGGAGCTTCACTAAAATATTCTTTAAAAAATTAAACTATTTGGAGAGGACAAAAATGATTTCCCTGGGGCGGGTTTTTTTCCCGCAAACACCCTTTGCAGTGTTTTTATATGAAAAAATTACAAAAGGCACAGGAGGGAAAGTCCAATACAGACAATAGCATACAGTGTAAGCATTCATACCTGGACCCCCCCTTAGAAAAGGCGCCTCGTGTATAAATGCCTTTTGAGTGTGCGCAGGGTTACTCTAGCGTCTACCTGTGACTCCCCAATTCTGAGTTCCATAAGATACAACCTTTGATTTTTATTGACTTAGGGAGTCACCCAGTTCTGACCGAGGATCTTACTGCCTGGTTCAGTCTGACCAATAAGAATAACATCGCTCCGAGAAGTGTTTATCTCCTCCTCAAAGCGTAACTGTCTAATGGAGGGTTTTTTAAGATTTCCACTTAACCTTACATTAAAAAAGGGGTTACAGCCGGCTGCAATTCTCACCTTTGGGTTTTGGGGATTGCTGGGCCCTAGCTGGACACGACCCATTGCCAGAACAAAGGACTCTGATCCCCCAAAATAGCAAAACCACAATTAAGACGGTTCACACGGCTTATTTTGGGGCGCTTTATCAGTATTACAAGACGCCTCTAATACAACGAAATGGCCTCAGTCATTGCGGTAATTCCATTTTTCTAGAGAACTATGGGTAAGTCCCTCTCCCCGGGCGTACAATACAATCATATTGACGCGCGTGAGATAATTGACCCATTTATCGCGCTCTTTTTGGGTGCGGCAGGGGTGTGGAGTCGGATCTATTTTGCAGGATCGGGGTCGCATAAAAGGGGCCCCACGACTCCCAAAAAAATTTAAAATTGGTTTCCCTTTTGTTCGATTCAGTGTAACGAGCAAGAGGCATTGGTCCGGCCATGCTACTGCCTCATTCTTCAGCCTATCACATGAGGATGTATTTGAGCCTGGACAGGGAAAGCGCTCCCCGGGGAAAAGAATTTGCTCTCATGGCAAACAGATCCAGCAAAATTTTTTACCCGTTTTTAAAAATAGAAATTCACCTTCTTCAAAATTCTGTGGCTGAGGCAATTTCTTTATACCTGACATTGTTAAGATTTGCCCCCGTGGTCACCCGCTTTTCCCCCAACCCAAGTTTGTAAAGGCCCTTCTCTCCTGGAAATAATGGATCAGTGGATCATGTTGCAGATCGATGGGGCAATCAAAAAAAACCCTTACCCCCCTTCTCTGTCCCAAAATCGCCCCATCTCACTGCTCCCTTTTTCTTCCAAAACCTCGAGCAGCACGTCACTTCGCTGTCCCCCCATCTTCCTCCAAATCTCTTCTTGCCCCCTACAAACTGGGTTTTTGACCCCCCCACCTACCGAAACTCCCAACCCAAAGTCACTAATGATCAGTAATCTAAAGCCTCATGCCACACTCTGTGCCCTCCTCTTGGGCCTTCCCCTTTCCTTTTTACATGTCGACCATTCCCTCCGTACAAATCCTCTCCTCCCTCGGGATCACGGACTTGGGTCTTTCCTGGATCTCCTCGTACCTCACTGATCGGACTTTCAGCGTCTCCCCATTCTTGCTCCACCTCCTCCCCCCGGCCACTCTCTTTTGGGTGCCCCCCCAAGGGTCAGTCCGGGGGTCCACTACTCTTCTCTATCTACACCCTTGGCCTCGGTCAGCTCATAGCCTCAAATGGCTTTCATTACCACCTGTATGCTGACGATACTAAACTCTACATCTCCGGCCCAGATGTCACTTCTCTACTCTCCAGGATCCCTGACTGTCTGTCCTCCATTTCCTCCTTCTTCCCCATACACGTCTCCTAAAACTAAATGTGGAGAAAACAGAACTCATCATCTTTCCACCATCCAACTCACCCCTGCCCCTGATCTCTCTATTTCATCAACGGCCCCTACACTTTCACCGGTCCACAAGTCCGCTGTCCCTTTGGGGGAATCCTAGACTCTGCTTTATCTTTCAAACCAACACATCCAAACCCTCACCTCTGCCTGCCGCCTCCACCTGAAAAACATCTCTCGCATCCCTCATTCCTCGGCTATTGACACTACAAAAATGCTGGTCCATGCCCTTGTCATCTCCCGCCTAGACTACTGCACAAACCTTCTCAGTGGCCTCCCAGCTACACCCTTGCTCCCCTCCAATCCATCCTTAACTCTGTGCCGTCTTATCCACCTCTCTCCTCGCTACTCCTCTGCCTCTCCCCTCTGGCCAATCCCTTCATGGCTTCCCATTGCCCAGCAAATTCATTTCAAGCTACTAACCATGACCTACAAGGTTTCCTCCACGCCCTCTCCCCCCCATACATCTCTGCCCTAATGTTCAAATATCTCCCCCCACGCACTCTCCGCTCCTCACAGGACCTTCTCCTCATCAGCTCCTCACACAACCGTCTCCAAGACTTCTCCCGTGCTTAAAACCCACACTCTGGAACTCACTGCCCCAACACATCAGACTCTCCTCCACTTTCACCAGCTTCAAAAGCAACCTGAAAACCTTCCTTCAGGCTTGCCTAAAAAACCTTCACTAAACTTGTCACTACTTTCCTCCACAGACATGTCTGCCCCTCACCTCCTGTCTCTTCCCCCCTCCTTTTAGATTGTAAGCCCTCGCGGGTAGGGTCCTCTCTCCCTCTGTCGTGCCAATTGTCATTATCCCTTATCACTGTACTCTTTTTGACTTATGTAATGTATGTAACCCCCTCGAATGTACAGCGCCCTGGAATCAATGGCGCTTTAAAATAAATAATAATAATAATAATAATACTATTTCTCTGAAGAAATTCAGAGACTCCACGAATGTTCCTGCAGTGTTTTGCATATTTACAATTTTTTGTGTTCTAAAGTCATATCCAATTAAAATATATTTCACACTGACAGAAGCAAAAGGGTAACATGTTTTGAACTTGTGATTTTTCAGGCTCCATATCTCTCCATCCACTGCAGCTTTTGTACATGAGGCTACTGTAATTTTTATATACAGTCCATCTTTACACATACATTTGACTTGCAAGTATTTAGCATCTGCTTAGTTCTGCAGATTCTTTCCTGTAACTGCATTACTGTTTTGCTCCTAAAAATCAAAATGTTAATTTTTATTTTGTTGGTATTTGGGAAATCCACCTTTGATTTTCAATACTGCCTGAATCCTTCTGGGCTCTGAATCAGATTCAAGCATGTCTTGACCAAAATCTGATCCCAGGTCTCTTCTACACATTCCCAATGTTGGTGCAGACTGGACTTGGATACAAATACAGCTGTTTCTTCAACTCTGTCCACAAGTGTTCAAAAGATCAAAACACTGTTACCCTTTTGCTTGTCAGTGTCTGTTCTTCCTAAATAGCTTGATTATTGTATCATAAGGTGATAAACAGCCTGATGTTACCATTTTACTACAGTAAAGTTATCACTTAAACATGCACCCTGTATGAGGGAGTCAGGAGTCGGAGGTTTGGGAAATTGAGGAGTCGGGGCTTCAGCTTGCCGACTCCACAGCCCTGGTTGAAATGTAATTATCTAAGTAAACATGCAGACCCTCCCTGGCTCTCTGCTCAGCTCCTCTCCCTCTCCCCCCTGCAGCCTTTCGTGACGGAATGAAGGAAGGCTGCCTGCTGAGCTTATCTTCTCTCCTGAGCAAATAAGAGGGAGAAATAAAACTCAAAGTTTGTGCACAATACAGTTCTCCTCTGTGGATTAGCAAAATGTTTGCTCAACTACAGAGACCGAGTATCAGGAGTGTGCATGGGAGGAGTGATGACATCACAGAGGAGGTACTTGTTTTTTTCAAACACAGAAACACAACGCCTCTTTTTCAAGTCTCAAGAGGGGAGTAGCAGCCTGTTAGGTAAGGAACTCACTTCTTGGCAAACCATTTTAACCCCTTCTTAAATTTCTATGCAGATATGAGAGAACAAGTCTGGAGCATCTTCTTTTCTTATTCTGGAGTGAGTTGTTTTTCCGTTATTCCTCCTAGAAATTTATTTTTGAATCAGTCAACTGGGTGTTACCAATTGGGGGTGTACAGTGCAATGTCCAATCAGTGCTGGCAGTCATTGTCTGCAGGGACCCACCCCTCTTTAAAACTGGAATGGTAACACCCAGCTGGTAGATAGTAGTAATACACTGCTTAAAGGAGCACCGATTGGACAATGTTACACTGTGCAGGACCCCTCACCTCCACTATTGGCACTCGGGTGACAGTTTCAGCTATAGATTTCTAAGAGGAACAACACAGGAACAGCACAACCCAGAGTTATAAGATAAAATGCTGCAGAATTGTTATTATTTCACAGGGAACACAAGAATTTACTAAACCAGTATCAGGAAATGTCACAGATTCTATTTAAATTAGGGCCCCTGTCAGATGATTAGACATCAAATGAGGATGACAATATGGACACTCCTTGTGTGGACCAGTGGTAGTTCAAATGACAAATCATGGTAGAAATGTAACCCCCTGAATGACCACACATCGACTTGACAGCGGGCGCTGCAGGTTGTCTGTCTGCAGCGATGGCAAAAAGACATCACTTCAGACAGACGGGGTTTAAGGCTTCCAGAGCCGTAACTGTGCTAGGAACAGAGCTGTCGTTAACTTCTCTGTTCCTAGAGCAGACTCTGTAAACATTGGGGAGCAGAGGAAACCTCCGTTTAACCCTTTGTTTGCCATGGTCAGTGGCTGCAACATAATTAATGGGGATTCTCCTGTTCCATCAGGTCACCGACACTCCCAGTGCCTGGAAAACGTCTGTACAGTCAGCCCTGGACTGTCAGTATAACAGGCAGATGGGCAGTGCGCACTGTGCGCTTCCCCGACTGCTGCCTGTGTCATACACAGATGTATGCCTGATGCTCATACATCACTAAGTATTTATATATAAATGGGACAAAAAAAAAAAAAAAAAAAAGGAAAAAAAGTGTGGAAAAAAATAAAATAAAAATATTTAAGAAAAGTTACTGTGCACACATTACACAAAAATACCTACATACATTAGGTATCTACAGGACCGTAATCATCTGTAGAATTGTGTGAAATATGAATGGTGTACATAAAAAAAAAAAAATGCAGAAAAATACTTTAATGTTTAAGCTGCAAACATTTAAAAACAAAAAAGGCTACCGGAATTTATTTTTAGACTTAAAGGGGTTGTCCCACCACGAAGATCATAGTTTAATTTGAGGGGACCAAATATCCAAGCATGTCAGTCCTTGGTTACCATTAGCAAAGTGCTATGGTTTAAGAGAAGGGGCTGTTTTATTTTTGCTTCGCAACGGTGTTTGAGCCCAGGTCGGGTTACGCCCAGCTAAAGCATTATTGGCTGTCGGCTCAGCATTCCGTCCAGGTCATAGACACGAGAGAGAGGGGGGGGGGGGGGTGTGTCATGTGCAGTCCCACATAAAACACGGCAGTCCCATGTAAGAGGTGCAGTCTTACATCGGCAGAACCATGTAAATCTCATGGGTGGTCCCACGTAAAACACATTTTGCAACACATGTGCAGTCCCACGTAAATCACTAGTGCATAAATCAGAAACAGAACACAGCAGTCCCATGCTAATTAGATACAGAGAGAGAACACAGTTGTACTTTGCAGTCCCACGCTAAAACTTTTGTAAGGTTCCACGTAAACCACTTGTGAGAGATCTGCAGTCCCATGTAAACACAGAGATAAAGCGTATAGCTTTGTTCTGCATCTGTAGAGGTCAGAAATATAATAATCTGCAGGGTATATCACGGTGTAAAAGAGAGACTGAGACAAAAAATAAAAAATCACCCATCTTTCCCAGAGTCCTGAAGGTCAAAGGCCCATTTTAGTTACAATGATTCTAATGACAGCTGAGAACCTCTCCCTTCCTCCAGCTCACACAGAATTCCTAACTTCCAAACTTCTTAATTCACTCACATTTTCTTTTAATATGCTTTAGATCTATGATCCTTCTGAGATTATCTGGGAGTTCAATGAAGCTAAAAGCAGGAAACTACCAAAAAAAAAAACAAAAAAAAAAAAACCCATACCTGTTCAATCCCCCTCGGCTCCAGCATCTTTCTTTTCTGCAGTTATGATGTGCTTAACACCCATGTTACCCAAAGCAGCCAATCGCTGCAAAGATTGGCAGGGAACTCACAGGTAAGTGGAATTTTTTTATTGCCATTTAAAAAAAAAATATATATATATATAAAAATTTTTCCTGCTCTCACCTTCACTTCTTAAACTCCTGACTTTAAAAAAAAAAAAAAAAAATGTTTCGCATTTCTGCATATATGTAACTCCACAAACACTAAAAGGGTTGTTAGGTCATGGAATCAGGAGCAGCACCTGCTGCACATAGAGAGCAGTCCCTGCAGCAGCTGTCAGCTCAGAGGCAGCAGTCCCCATCTTGCAGTCACCTATCACTTTCTTGCAGCAGCATTACCTGTAGGGGCCAATTGCAGCCGGAGCCTTGGCGCTGCAGATGATCTTCCTGACTACGGAAGCCATGGCTGACACTTGTCCGTCTTCCACCCGAGCTGAGCAGTACTATGGACCGTCTACAATCCTGACTAGAGCACAAACTTTCACGTGGGCTCAGCGCATGCGCAGTGATTTACTGCTGGGGCTCCCAGGGAAACGTTCTATGACGTCACCCATCTCTGCCTCCACCAATCACATTGTCTGCTGAGGTTCTAGATCGAGGCTTGGAACGCAGAGCGCCTCCTCCACGTGCGAGAGAAGGGGAGTCACTGAGCCTGGAAGTTCGGGGTCTGGTACTGAGTGACCTGCGGGGAGTACAGCGCTCCTAGTCCCGGCCGGTGTGGTAAATTTCTCTCTGTTCTCTGACTTAGTGGCGGTTTACTTCAAGCATAGTGCAGAAGGCCTTATATAACATTACACTTGCATAGCAATGCTGTATACTCCTTCATTATTTATATACGGTGATGTGAAGCATATAAGAGCCTTAAAGGGCTTTAAACCCAGTGTCTAACTGATTTAGGTTTGCATTGTAATCTAATACATTCTATTGTCTTCTGTTATCAGCCACTTAAAGGGGTTGTCTCACTACATCGATTCAACTTCCCTCAATCCTGTTTTCTGGGTTTCATTTTTAAATTCAGATTCAGTTTACTGGCTTCTACTGATCTGCAGTGATGATCTGCTGAGGATACGAGGTCTGTAGCTATAGCGACCAGCGCTGGCAGACTATCAAGAGGAATTGAACAGATCTGTAGCTATTGTGACCAGCGCTGGCAGCTTATCAGGAGAGATCGAACAGGTCTGTAGCTATAGCGACCTGAGAATCTGATGCAGCTCATGCAACGGGATATCTAGGAATAGGTGTTAATGGACATATATTGCAAAGTGACTTGTCTTTGAAAGATCTTTAACATAGAAATCCTTGTAGTGACAACTCTTTTAAGGCTCTTTAGAAGCAAACTGTGGTGCTTATTAGGGACTTGCTGATCAGGAGTCCAGAGTGTGTGCAATCACTGCTGTATCATAATGTCTTTGCTCATTTCCAGTAACGTTGTGTTTATAGAAGTAGCTCCTTCTTTGTTTTACCATAGTGAATGTTTAACAATCAGTTTGGTGCACACAGACCCCGTTGATGTAAACGTTTATGAATGATCTGACGTGACACTTGGTTCCCTCTGGTTTTCCTTAAAGGGGTTGTCTCACTACAAGGATTGCTTTTTATGTTTAAAATCTTATAAAAACAAGTCACTTAACAATATGTGTCCATTAGCAGTGTCCTACCTATTCCTAGATATTCTCCCTTGTATGGGCTGCATCAGCTCCTTAGGTTGCTATAGCTACTGACCTATTTGATCTTGCCTCATTGGCTGCAGGTGCTGGTCGCTATAGCTACAGACCTGGTGTCCTCAGCAGCTCGGTCACCGTAGGCCAGTAGAAGCCAGTAACAAGTCCCTGAATTAAAAATTTGAAACTGAGAAAACAGGACTGGGCTAAGATAAAACAATGTAGTGAGAGAACCCCTTTCAAGGTGCCTGGAGTTGTGCAGCATTTATCATCCGGTTCTGCAGTGCACTTGACTTGCATGTTGCCACTTCCTTTCTGCTTCTCTTTCTCTTCCTTTCTTCCTGAAAAGCATCTCTAGCCCTCCTATGCCCGGGGTCCCTCCTGTAGGTCAGTCAGAGTCTGAACAGAGGAACAGCAGAGTTGAGAAGATGCTCCAGAATTGTTATTTCACAACGGTTTTGTAAAACCGACGTGTCATAACCACATTCTCAAATTTTTAGGCAGGTTTTTGCTGCTGCAGTGGAAATAAGTAACATGCTACTTATATTAGCAGATTCTGAATTGAAAAATGAGGATTGACCCATTAAAGAGGACTGTGGTCCTTCTCGATACTACTATGTTTTCGTAACTACTTGTGTTTCCTGTGAAATAACAATTCTAGAGCATGACTTGCAGTACCCGTAGTGAACAGCTGATTTTTTGCCATAGTAGTGTTATATTCTGACCAGACATTAATTGGCAAAATATTAATAGGAGGTTGGCTTGAGCCCACCAGAAAGGGATCGGCTCTTTATTCTGACACAGAGGGAGATGCCAAGTGGGAGATCCCCTGTATATTCCTTAACAAGATGGTGGCTCAGTTGTTGGCACTGTTCTCTTGCAGCGCTGAGGTTCTAGGTTTGAATCCGACCAAGAACAACCTCTTCATTGAGTTTGTATGTTCTTCTTGTGTTTGCTTAGGATTTCTTGCATGCTCCAAGGGCTTTTGCAAGACTTAAAGGGGTTGTCTCACTACAAAGATTGCTTTTTATGTTAAAGATCTTGCAAAAACAAGTCACTTTGTAATATATGTCCATTAACAGTGTTCTACTTATTCTAAGATATCCCCTCTTGTATGGGCTGCATCAGCTCCTCAGGTCGCAATAGCTACAGACCTGTTAGATCTCTCCTAATAGGCTGTCAGTACTGGTTGCTATAGTGACAGACCTGGCTTCTACTGTAGCCTAGTATAAGCAAGTGTAAACACCCCTGAATTCAAAGTGAAACCAAGAAAACAGGACTGAGGTGAGTTGAATCGATGTAATGAGACAACCCCTTTAAAAACCTTCCTAACATCGCCCACTGAGCTAAAAAAAAATTAACAAATGCCTACCTCTCCCATCACCACCGTTCCAGAGCTCCATTGTTACCCCTGATCCCTCACAGCTCGGAGGCACATGCTTGCATGTGACCACATAGGTCAGTGAGTGGCTGCAGCATCATATGATCCATGAGCATGACATCATCAGTGAGGGACCAGGGGTAACACTGGAGCTATGGCAGCACTAGGGATCGGAGAGGTAAGTATGGTTCAGTTGTCTATTTTGGTGTTGTCAATTTAGTTTAATTTAGAGTCTAGATTGCAAGCCACTGCGATTCAATTTTTACAGATTTCAGTAATATGTTGATGCTTTATAATTTATTAAAATGATATTAAAACGCCTGTAAGTCATGATTACAGACACAAGGCTGATGGAACCGTTTACATGGCAATGAGATATATCGTAAACTTGTTTTCGGCTGGAATCACCTGTAGATGAGTTTTTTTTTAACCAAACAGAGGAGTAAATGCAAACAAACCATTTCTTTAGGTTCTTCTTTTTTGGCTGAAGAAACTGCACCAACAATACATATGTGAATCCAGACGTGGGAACTTATCTATTATACTACAGTGCCAGTGAATCCATCTGTGACTCTCTTGCCTGCAGAATGTTATCCACTGAATGAAGTCATGTCTACGGCAAAAGAGAAGAAATATGCAAAACGGATGCGAAATCAGCCGTCCAGTGTGAGCCTTGACCAGAGTGATGGAGCTCCCCACCATGGCGGACGTGATGCCTTTCAGTCATACAGAGGTAAACCACTCTTGTGACACAGATGGTGATCAATAGTTGGAGGGGTTTTCCTTCTTCATGGTCTGTGAACATAATGAACTTTTTAATAAGCTCACTGACTGACTTTTTTGTTTTTATTGTGTGTTTAAGATGAAGGTGATGACCATGACGGATTATATGAGCCTAGTCACCACCAACAAAGGTGATGTTTAGCTGCTTGACAAATGCCCGTAGACTATAAATATCCGGGCAGTGGTAATTTATCTCGGTACAAAGTGTAAGCGCTAGTCGGGGTCTCCACTAAGATGGCAGGGACAGTAATAAACCATCCCAGCCTTCCCCGCCACTGTGTTTTTAGTGCTCAATAAGCGCTGTATACACAGATAGGCAGGAAGCTTCCTGTTTGCCAGCGGCAACGTAATCAGCGGGTTTAGTAACTTCATGGGCTGGCTGGGTGTTATCAGACATGCAGTGTGTTCCAGGGGTGTATTTCCCCTTTAACTTTAGCTAATAGCTCAGCCCCAGTTATAGGGGAAATCCAGGAAAAAAGTTAGGTACAAATGCCCCCAAAGGGTCTTTTTCTGATCTTATGGGGGGGCAAAATATGTAAAATAAACTAAAAAAAAAAAACACACAAATATTGAATCTGAAAAAATAAAACGCTAACAGCCCATGCCGCACCTAACTACCCTAAAACTTCATATTGCCTATTTAAAAATTTCCATAATGGAAAAGTGACAAAATTACAAAACTTATGTTAGCGGAACCTTTTGCTGTTTAAAAAAAAAAAAAAAAGAAGTAAAAAACAGGCGTTTTTTTCTCTTTTACGGTTTCCCTCAGTAAAAATAAATAAAATTATGTAAAAAATCCTACAAATAAAGTGTTCCCTATTGTCTACTGTAGCAAAAATACACTTACTTTTTCCTATCTGTCTGGCATGCTGCCAAATGGTTTTGCGATTTTTTTATGCAGGCTGTTGATGGGTAGTCTGAAATTTGGTTCAGGACAAATCGAATCTAGAGTGCGACACTAAGGAGGAGTTCACATGGCATCTTCAAAACATATAGCGGCGCATATTGTGTGCGCCACTCTATACATGGTGTTTAATAAGTACGCACTGGCCATACTTCTAAACCACTCAGGACTTGCACGACCCTAATTCACGATCGTTTTCATCATCGTGTGACTTGTCAACGGCAAGAAATCATAGCTCTCATTGAGAGCTATGAATTACTGTATTTGCCTTAAGTACTTCGGATGTATTGCTGCATAGTTGTGACCCGCAAAGACGCTGTGTGAACATAACCTAAGGCCGCATGCACACGTTTTTTTTCAACTGAATTATGAACTCAAGCAATAAAAATGCATGCGTTTTTTAATTAACCCCAATTTCACCTGTGTTCCAAATTAGTTACAAAACCACCTACATTGAAAGAAAAATGCGTTTATTGCCTGTGTTTTTAATACAGTTGAATAAATGCAAAAGAAACGCAGTGTGTGCCTAACCAGCAAAATCTTGACAAAGACTCGGTATAGAGTTAAAACGTTACAGCTTTTTAATGGAGGAATGAAAACTGCAAGACTTTTTTTTCTGCAACCTGCTGGATGCTGTTCTCTTCTTTGCATCCTGGAGTTCACTACTGGTTTCATGAAGTCAGGAACCTGGGACTTTGCATCACATTACCATTTTGGTTAAAGGGGTTTTGCCACCATGTAATGTTGACGTGGGAACCTCCAAAATGGGTATTTAATCACATTTCTAAATATATGTGATTAAAAAAAAGTGAAAACTCTGAGAGCTACAGCATTTCTCAACCCCCCTTGGTTACCACAAAGCTTCCCCTAGTCACGACCCAGGAGACCCAGGAGCTGAAAGGCCGTGCTTGCCTGAATCACTTCTTATCTGATGACAGGCAGAATGAATGGCCTTTTAAGGCACCGGGTAGCAATATGTTTTCTTTTGTATACAGAATAACTAGCTGTAGTGTTATTAGATCCCTGCTTTATCTGATGAAGAAGCTTTCAATCTGCTGTTTAGAATAGGTGTTCTCTTTTGTATACAGAATTCACAAGTTATAGGTTGATTATTTGAGTGAACATGTCACAGGATCCCCTTATGCAGCTCTGTGCTCTGGCTGTGTGTGTCTGTGTGCAGCTTTGTCTCTTGCTGCATGATTTATTTACATTACATTAGCTTCTTAGCAGATAAGGTTTCTCCTGAAAGTGCTGTCTATGAGGCTGTGCCTTGCTGTATTGAATCCACTGTTGTACTGTTTATTAGTTCACTTAAGTTTTGAGACGCTCCCTTGGATTCCTCACTCCCCCCTCCCCTCTCCCTCTATCCACTGCAGCTTTATGACTCAGTGTGATTTCTGTACATCTTGCTCTCATACTGAACAGAGGTCAGTACTTGGTCTGGTGGCAAATCCCCTTTAAGTGTTGTTGAGAGAAATTTTTTCATAAACTGCAATATTTAACTTTTGCATTTCAGTATTTTACAAAGTTTGTGGCTTTAAAAGCTGTTAAAGCATTAACTGTCTAATTATTTCTCCTCTGTGCCCCATTCTTATTTTCCATTATTGTTTTTAGGCAGCAACCCTGGCTCTTCTGGGCAGCATTGGAGAGGTGGTCACCAGTCCCATTTTCACTCCAAAAGAGGTCGAGGTGGGGGTGCACCCAGTGAATCACAGCCAGTTCCAAAATATGTGACAGGTGAGTGTACGTGATGTATGAGCAGTCACTTTTTTTTCGCCCTATTGTTTTATTCATTTTTATTATTCGTTGTCTATATCTGTCCTATTTGCAAGTCTGAAATGATTGGAACTCCAATAGAAATGTCATCAAAGCAGCTTTTTATACACCTCGCCATATAAATTACAGGAACTTTAAGCCACATTGACATGAAGTCCTATTGCAGAAAGGCACATTGCCCTACATGCAGAGGTCTTTCACCAGAGTGTTAGGGTATATTCGCACTGCTGATTTGGATGCTGCAGATGCGATTTTGATGAGGATTTGATCAGGTTTTCCAACACCGTTTATTTTCTGGAACACAAATGCAAATTAATAGCCAGGGCAAAAACGCGTTGAGGTTTTGAAGCTCTCCATTGATACCCATGGAGATTTTCGGTGTTGAAAACACTTCAAGAATTGGCATGAGACTTTTTACAACTGGCACTGAAAACATGCGTAAAGAATCAATGGGAATCAATGAAAATGAGGTGTTTAGGAGGCTTTTGTTGACGCTGTCTCAGGCAAGAAAATGTGCCGAAAACAGCATCAAAATCAGTTCTATGAACATACCTTGAACAATTTCTGCACTTTTTTTTTTTTTTTGAATCTTTCTTGAATTTGGCATGTGTAAATGATAAATCTCACTATTTTAATTTCAGGATTTACACATTGCTTCATTATATTAAAATCAGTTTGTAGAAATTGTATTAAATCCTTTGCGTTATTTTTCATGTCTATCCTGTATTTCTAATATTTGAGGTATTTTATTTTCCAGCTGCAACATTTGCACAAGCCCGAGCCGCAGAAATAAATGCCATGCTGAAGGCTGTTTCTCAGAAATCTTCCAACTCCTTGGTGTTTCAGTCTCTACCCAGACATATGCGCAGGCGAGCCATGGGGCACAACATTAAACGCTTGCCAAGAAGATTACGTGAGATTGCAAAAAAAGAGGTATGTTTTGGTTGGATCTTTTTTTTCCGATGCTTACATTTTGTAGTTTTCTGGTATGATAAAGGGATTTTTGACATGGTAGCCTATATAATATTCTGCTGGAATTGCTGCTAGTTATTCTGCTGGAACTTTGTTTTTATAAGTAAAGAAGATTTCTGATTTAGGAAGCAAAGATTTATTTTTATATGTCTTAATTGTCTCCTTGCCCTAAAGATACCCTTAAATCTTTGATAGCTGATTTCAGATTTCTGCTGTAGACATGAAGGCTCGGCACAGCTGAACATGCATGTGTCTTTGGTGGGGAGAGGGGATTAAGCGCTTCTAGTCGCCTATGGTAGCCTGTCTCCAGATGGAGCAAAAGAATTAGGAATCAAAATCCAGTACGCAGTACGTTTTATTATATTTTTCTCTCTTATGGGGTAGAATGTTGAGGACCCTATTTACTATAGATGTCAGCAAATCACTGGCTGTAGCCTTTTTTTTTTCTCCTTCTAATGTTTATGGGTCACTTTTTCCACAAAAGTGGTATACAGACAAGTTAATTTGATCCAAAATTGTAGAAATCCACAGCACACCAAAATGTTGCAAAAATGTAAATGAATTTATTTAACAATAGTCACAAAAATGGCTAAATTTCTTAACATTAAAGGAGTTGTCTCATTAATAGCTTTCAGCATCTGTCTGTGAATGGGAGTTGAATTGAGGGGCGTGCTAGCTTCTCTGCCTCTTCCCCCCTCCCTCTTCCCCCCTCCCCTCAGCACACAGGCAGCTATCCGCCCCTAACTTCTATACAGCAGGGGGGGGGGGCAGGGGGATTGCTGCCAGAGTTAACCCTGTGTGTGCCTGCCTAGAGAGGTCTATGATTGCTAATAGCAGAACAGAGGGGCTGCAAGTGTTCCTATACCCTCTGCTTAGCTTACATATCTCCACATCTCCAGCAACAACAAACAAACCCTCTCAGAACAGAGGCAGGGAAGCTGCAAAGTGTTACTCAGGATGTGTCCCTAGTACAGCACAGCATGAACTGTTCACAAGCCTCCCTGATCTGTATAGTATTATTATAGTTACAGCTCCACAGACATCATGATTATAGTAACACACAGGGTCACTGCTGTCACATCTATTGATCAGCCTAATCTCTGCTCAATCTGTGTAGAGAGCAGGAGGAAGCAGGCACACACAGGGTTAATCCAGGCAGCAGGGACATAGAAGCCAGAGTCCTCCCTCCTCCTCCCTCCACTACAGAAGCATTCTGTGGGGGAGGGGCTCTCTGCTCGGACCTGTCTTCAAAGGTGATGAGTCATTCAGACCTGACAGCCAGTAAGATAAGGATCAACAGGTCGGCTGCTATAGAGAATTGAGAAGCTGATGCACTCCTACGAACAGGGCTAGCTCAAAATCAGTAGGACATTTGTAATGAACATACATTGCAAAGCTGCTTGTTTTTTAAAGATCTTTTAATTAAAACCCAATCATTGTAGCGAGACAACCCCTTTAATGACCGATATAATGCTTAGAAAATGGACGTTTTGGACAAATGCTAAATTGATACGATTGACGCCACACAAAGAGTAAAGTTTCGGCCGAAGCCTTTGTGAAAAGAACATCAGAAAAAGGTACATGTGGAATAAAGAACAAGTATGGCAGTAGGTCAAGTAACAGAGAAGGCCAGCACTGATAGTATGAGGCGCATGGGGTATCAGAAGGAATAATGCCCCAGTGAGGCTGTATGCAGCAGGAGTGAGGAGGTAACCGTCTGGAGTGTGCCGGTCGCAGTGAATTTCTACTATTTTGGTACGCGGTCACATCCTGACCTTTCCACATGAGCACCCACCTCCTGAGGTGAGCATAACCCTATGCCTTTCACTGTAGGTTAATTTGATCCGTCACCATGGGTTTACTAATATGCCGGACCATCATAATATAATAATAACCTTCTTTATTTTTTTTTTTTTTCCATAAACCATTCCCAATGATGAATTTTACATGGTCTGCCAAACTTGGACTCTCCCTTCCTCTCTATGACTTCCAAATCTTTAAAGATTTCACATTTGTGTCTATTTAGATGGAGAAGACCGTGCACCAGAAGAAAGAACAATCGAAAAGCAAATGTCGTAAAGCACGAAGACGTCATGGGAATCTTCAGATGGAATTTAACCGAAGACAGAGGAAAAACATCTGGCTGGAGACCCACATATGGCATACCAAGCGCTTCCACATGCTGAAGAAATGGGGCTACTGCTTGGCAGATCGTCCTACAATGAAAAGCTACAGAGTGTGCTATCGGGCCATGTCTAGTCACTGTCTTCTTCAGGTAACCATTTTAGAAGCTAACAAAGATGGATGCTGCTGTTCAGCACTGCTGGTTATAATAAACTGATGGATGTTTTGCAGCATTATAGCAACATTACCAATAGATGAAACTTCTTAACGTGCTTTTGTTTTTCTTTTTGATATATATTGGTCTTGTGTGGCCTGATTATTGGATAGACCACCAAGGGTCAGCCACATGGCTAGCCACTATCGTCCATCCATGCAACCCTATCGAAAAGCAGATTGGCGCTAGAGAGGCATGGTGCGGTCCTAAGACCACTGCAACTTCTTCCCTGTGTTCCTCTGTTGGAGCACATACAACTAAATAAGGGTTGTCTTCACCTTACAAATTAATTTACTTTGTTTTCTAAGACGAAAATGTTAGCAAAAAGGAAATAGTCCAAAAGAAGTGAATGCTTTATTTACATCTTGGTGACCGCTGTTTGACCATTCTTTCTGTCTTTCTAGGATCTGTCTTATTACTGTTGTGTGGAGTTATTGGGCAAAGAGGAGGATCTCTTAATGGCACTGTCAAGACTTTGTAGTGTAGATACAGGTATTAATAAGCTTACAGCCACCAAATTGTGTTCTACATAGATGGTTTTTAAAGTTGATGTGTAGTTGTGACCTTGAAAATTACATAAAAGTTGTTACAAAAAAAAAAAACAAACACCTTAAACATTTTTTTTTTAAATCTTAAAATTTTGCTGATTTTAAGATTTAAAAAAAAAAAAAAAAAAAAACAAACAAAAAACCCCCCTGTATTATAAGGACACAATTATGATCTAGTCTGATTATGTTTGATTTACATTATGTGTGTGGTGTCCTGTAGGTGTATGTGCTGCTAAAAATTCCCGGCATTGACAGGCCCATAGTCATTTCTGGTCAAATCTGTGTAGCTGAAATTTTGGTTTTCATATGTCCAGATCATGTAGCGCCAACTGTGTTAAAGGGGATTCACTCTTTCTATAGTGCCTGGTTGCAGCGCTGGCTTTCTCCGGCGTTCTATTTTACTGCTTCTACTTCCAAATGGGCACGTTACTATTGCAGACGCTGATTGGCTGTAGTAGTCATGTACCACATCACCGTTCTGAAGTAGGCAGCTCTGAATGGTGATATAAGTAGAGGCATCTCTACTATAAAGGAAAATAAAAATGAAGACCAGAGTGTAAATGTGAATCATGGCAATGAAAGCGAAAAATTGAATAATCAGAATACAAATAAAAGTAAAAATATGATTGAACCTATAAATAACAATGTTGGAAATATTAATGATGAAAGAGAGAGGAAAGTAAAACCTATCTCGAAATTTTACCCTGTTTTTGCTCAGGGAAATTACATCAAGTTGTTTCATGATTTGGTTATTAAGGATCTTAGACATTTTAAAGGATCAGATTTTAAAAATAAAAAAAACTTTTAATTTAACGAAAAGTGAACAAAATGCTCTTTCTTCTTTTGCAAAAAATAATATAGTGGTGAGAAATGCCGTGAAAGGGGGAGCGGTGGTGGTCCAAAATTTTTGGGTTTACCAAAAAGAAGCATTAAAAATCTTAGATGACAATTTTTATTATAGCAAATTCAGTCCAGTAGTGTACAGTGAATTTGAATTTTTTTTTTAAAGATTACGTAGAATGTGCATTACTTCAGGGAGTTGTAGATAAAAGTGAAAAATCATTTTTATTAGAAAATCCATCAACTCCTCATTGTTATCATGTACCAAAAATACATAAAAATAAAAAAACTCCCCCAGGAAGACCCATTATTTCAGGGGTAGGGTCTTTTATCTAATTTATCTCGCCACATTGATGTCTACTTGCAACCTTATGTTGTAAATTTAAAAAGTTTTATTAAAGATTCAGACACGGTTTTAAGGGAATTAGTGGATTTTAAATGGTCACCTAATTATATATTTTTAACCTGCGACGTGTCTGCGTTGTACTCTAATATTAATCATAAAAAAGGTTTAGAGGCAGTTTTTACTTTTTTAGATAAGGATTCAAAATGAACTCCACAATTTAAAGTGTTTTTAATCGATGGATTGAGAATGATTTTAAAAAATAATTTTTTTGAATTTGATGGCACCCATTACCATCAACAGGTTGGCACTGCAATGGGGACGAAAGTTGCCCCATCCTTTGCCAACCTGTTTATGGGTGCCTTTGAGGAGATTTTTGTTTTTTCAGATTTTAATCCATTTTTTAAAAACATCTGTTTTTATAGACTATCTGTTATTTATATGGGATGGTCCAGAGGAGGATCTAAAAAAACTGTCAGGTTCCTAAACAATGGGGTATCTCCTTTACTGAGAACTATAACAATCAAGAAATAGTATTTTTAGACCTATGTTTATTTATTAATAACGATAGGGTTATATCAAAAACAAATTTTAAAAGCACTGATTCTAATAATTATCTATCGTTTTATTCTAACCACCAGAGAGAGTGGAAAAGGAACATACCCTTTGGACAGTATCGTCGTTTTAATTTTAAATTTTAATTTCGTAACCTCTTTTAACTCGCAACATAATGATATTAGAGAACTTTTAAACAGACACTGGCAGGTTTTAAAATTAGACCCAATTCTACAGTCCATTTTACCCAAAAAACGCACATAATTTATAAGAGGGCACCAACAGTTAAAAATAAAATTGCCCCTTCTAGAATAAAACAACATAAAAAAGAACAGGTAGATATAAAAGAATGGGACTTGGGTTCTTTTAAATGTGGTCATGCATTGTGCAAATGTTGCCCCATGTTTATTAGTGCAAAGAATTTCAAATCGTATAACACGGGGGAAAGTTTTTTTTTATAACAATGCACCTCACATGCACATCTTCCTTTGTAATTTATTTCATTACATGCGTGTGTGGGATACAATATATAGGGAAGACAACTTTAAAATGATCACGTCGACTCATTAATCACAGATACAATGTGAGACATGGGAAGCTAGTACATAGCTTGCCCAGGCATTTTTTAGACCAACATCCAGGTGTGGAACCTAAATTCACTGTACAGCCAATAGAACAAATAAATATTAATACATCCGATTGTCATAAGAAACTTACTATGAGAGAAGTTTATTGGATCTACAAAATGAATACTATAAATCCATATGGACTAAATGAGATCCAAGATTCTTTGGAGTAATAAGATACAGAACAAAATAAAATATTGGTATAAACACATAAAATAAAAATATATTTCATCGGAGTAGTACATCTGTTCACATAATATATATATATATATATATAATATTATATAATATAAGTACTATATATATTTATATAAATAATATATATATATATTTATATATATATATATATATATTTTTGTATATATATATATGTGTGTGTGTGTGTTTTATGGCTATAAATATATATACTTATTATATGACTAGTGTATTTAAAAAGAGGAGGAAGAAGGAAAAGAGGGGAAAAAAGATTTTTTCTTTTCCCCCACATATTTGTAAAGAAATGTGTGTGTGTGTATATGTAGTGTGTGTGTGTATATATATTTTATGAAAATTATTTTAAAATTTGAATTATAGGTAAACTATTGTTAATTATTAAGCCACATCTAGAAGCGATCCTTGGTGTGATTCCCTAGAGCAATAGTAACATCAGGGGTTAAGAAATTAACCTCGCTTTCAAATTGCCATAATATATAAGATGGCCGCTGTGAAGATTTTAGTATACATTGCCTGAAGAAGCAGTTGTGAGAACTGTGAAACGTGTTGTTTTAAACTTCAATAAACCAACATCTAACAGTAAGTTTGGAAGCAGTATTAACTATGTTTCTATGTTAAAATTGGGATAAGCGCCATAGGAACCTCTCCCAAGGATATTGTGAGAACAGTACCTTCTTATAAAACAAGTAGAGGCATTTGACAGCTGCAGCTCATCAGTATCTGCAGTGATGACTTCTCCAGAAGAAGCATGAAAACAGAAGACTGGAGAGAGGCAGCACTGAAAGGCCCTGTTCACACGACGGATTTGGCCGTGGTTATGGCCGCGGGTTCCGACGCGGTTTCCGCGGCCAAATCGCGCCCAGTTTATTAACATGGTTTCCTATGGGAAACCGCGATAATCTTCACACGCTGCGGGTTTGAGAACTCTCCTGTTAATTCTGACAGGGAGTCCTCAGCACGGTGGCCGCGGGTGTCGCCGTGGCTGGGCCGTGACCGGCGGCGCGGTTTGCCCCCTGCCTACTAATTTGCATGGGGGCAAACCCTCGCCACAAGCCGCGCCCCTAACCACGCCCCACTTGCGCCACGCCCAGCGCCCGCGCCGCAAACCCGCGTCGGGAGATGCGAGGTTAGGACGAGGCTCGGCTGCGGGGACCCGTCATTTGAATGGGGCCAAACCGGGGACCAGAGGAAGATGATGTGTAGGGTGTTTTTTTTTTTTGGGTGGGGGCCCTGATAGCTATATATAGATTTATTTATTTATTTTTTTCTCCTTTCTCCTCCTTAGGAGTTGCACAACCTATTATAGAGATGGCACATGTAAAGTTGTATTGCCGTTCAGTTGCTTGCACCTGGTCACGTTCAGTCAGACAGTCCTACTGAATGTAACCCCACACTGTGGCCCTAATAGCTTCCCGTATTGGGAGTTTGATATTTACAGAAATGTTTTTATTGAAGTGCCCAACATTAATAAGCATACATTCTTTTTTGTATAGCAAGGCATTTAAACATATTCAGCTCATGTTGTTGGTATCATTATAAATAAACACAAATGTTTACAGAATAAGCAATGGAAACTTACAATTTTTATCTTTTTTTAAGTTACTCTGACTATTTCTGTACAGTGAAAAACTGAACATAAATCAGTAACCAAACTTATTGCTTGAATCTTTGCCTCGCTGACTAGTCAATTGAAAGAAACCAGACCACATTCCCTTGCCACTGTAACCTATTGACATCGCTTCGTGCCAATTGCTCTCTATGTTCAAATGTGACATGAAAATACAGTATAATTTTAATGTGTAGCCTTTTGTTTTCATTCCTGTGTGCTCAGGTCCAACATTTATGGCGGCCCCATGTATATCTGGGAAACGGCAGGGCTCTCTGGTCCTCTACAAAGCTGATAAATATCCAGAGGAGGCACTAGGTCATGTCACTTTTATCTGGAAGCCTAGGAGTGTCTCAGAACCATCATGTGATAAGCGACAGCTTTGGATATGGATGCACCCTGCCCTCAAAGCGGTAATAAAATACAGATTCACTGAGTGCATTATGTCGCGGGGCCATTATTGATGGTAAAAACACATGTAGAAAAGTATTTTCTGGTCAGATTGGGAGAAGATGGTTGGCATTCGTGTGATCGGCTGTTTTGTAACAGGCACAATGAAGACCTTGTACATTTTTATAGTTTTTGACTTTTTATCTTTGCTGTGTTTGAAGGCACGATTGCTTTGACGTGATCAGAAAATACTGATTTTGCTTGTACGTTTTTGTGCCCTCCACCGCAAAACATTTAGACTATAATGGGACGATTTTCTTGTGTCCTCTTTTTACACTTTATTGCATTTGTGTTTTGAAAAATTGTCCCATTTGGGTCCTGGATGATATAAAATGGAAGCTTGTGGTGGTTCTCTGATGCTTTGTTTGCAAGTGGAAGAAAATGTTCATGTACGAGTCGGACAAAGTGGTGTATGAGGTTCATTAGCATGGCTCTTATCTGAGCCCCATATTTTTTATTTGTGCAAGAAAACTGGCATAAAATATTGGTAAATCGGCCCTAGTGCATCTGAAAACTTAATTTTTGTTTTTTGCATGTGCTATGTTGTGAGAACCTAGAGGAGTTTTCTAAAATCATTAGAAGTTTTGCTACTGGCCAGGACTACATTAAAATAAGAAAGAAAAATAAAATAGTGGGTACTCCTCTGTTGCCATGGTTCTACCACCTTCGGAGATCTGCTGTTCCATGCCGTTGCCCAGCAGTGATATCATGTACATAGTGCACATGACAATGAGGCCAGTGATTGGCTCAGTATTCCTGTGTGCGATGTATGTGACATCACTGCTGATGTACCATGGGGAACACCAGAGCTCTGGTACCAGAAGAGGTTAGTTCCCTTTTTGTTTTGTTTTTTTACTTGATTTGCAGGCAGCTATAACAGTAGGGTTTCACAAAATTTCTGAAAACTCTTAATTATGGGTCTGTTTACCAGTAGGGGTGATAGGACTGCAAATGAGATATATTTTTTTTTTTTTGGTCATTGCTGCCAGTTTATTATTTTTGCGCAGGAGCCAATCAGTGCAGGCAGAGATGCAGTTCAAAGTGCAGGGAGGCACAGCGCAGCATCATGAACATAAGGCCCAGGATGTGGATCTCGAGCCACTATGGATTCTCATCTTGTGACGCAACAGTTGGACAGTGTGTAACAGTTTGGCCAGTATACCACAGTATTGAATGACTGCAATGATTATAGGACATTTCAAAGTTGATGTGAGACCTCAGTTCAGTGGAAACTGCCTACCTGAACCCAACAATGGTCCACTGTCTGTTGGCATCCTCATCTGTGCCGTGGTGCTCTCAAAATAATGATATTTTACGGTACTTCTCAAATCACCCACATCTAAGCTGTACCTGGTTTTTATCCGTTCCCATCCATCCCTGCCACCTTTAGGATCACAAGGGCTTATACAGATGACCTACCAGTCTAAATTTCACAAGCACTTCTACTCAAAGATACTATATTTAGCATGTCATTTTCTCTTTGGCAGGATGTCTTGAAGGAGCTCAGGCTTGTATGTGTATGTGAAGACAGACCTGACAATTTTGTAATCGTCTCAGAGCCAGCACCACCACCTCCAAAAGAAGAGCCACCAGCAAGTGTGATGCGTGCAGGGAAGAAAAGAAAATTGCAGAATAAAGATGGAGAAAAAGCTGTTCCTGTCAAAAAGATCATTGGAGATGGAACAAGAGCTACCCCTGACCCTTATTATTGGAGTTCAGCACAAACCGGCATTACCATTCGGTATGTAGAGATGAGGATCCGGCCTTTTTTTTTTTTTTTTTTTCACTCCTTTTTTGTTTTTGGGTACTAGTGTTCTCAAGCCAATGTTTTTGCTAAGCACCTTGACTTCTGAACATGCAGTGTTCAATATTCTGTGCCAAAAGAACAAATATGAAAAATTTGGAAACTCCGGTTCTCATTTTGATAAAGTGATATGGCAAATATTTATGAAGTGACTTAAGACCATATTCTGGCATAAAAATATTTTCGCAAAAAGGAGGCCTGACCTAGCAGTGCACAACACATTTACTGCAGTTTGTGCCAAATAGTCTGCAATTTAAGGCAGAGATCTACTCCAGGTCCCAGATGGCGGTGGTTTTATTTAGATAAGCATAGAGAAAATGAAAGATGACCCAAATTTTTTAAGCATTCATAGATTTGGTGCATGTTACTCTTGTACACTACTCATTAAGACAGAGGTATTTTCTGCCAGTCTTAATAAACTTCCCCCTTTTGTTTTGCTCCACTCTCTGGGTTCTTGTTTGTGCAGAGTTGTTATATACTACTCGCAAAAAGTTAGGGATATTTGGCT
The DNA here is from genome assembly GCA_025379985.1 of Phyllomedusa bahiana. NCBI lineage: Eukaryota > Metazoa > Chordata > Amphibia > Anura > Hylidae > Phyllomedusa > Phyllomedusa bahiana. The sequence goes on from JAODAL010018594.1 coordinate 24,088, forward strand.
TTTGGTTGAAATTCCAGGATGAACATAAAATTTCTTAAAAATTTTTTAATGACCTAAATGAAACCATCTCTTAACTGTAGAATGCACATGTCCAACTGTTCAGTGTTTCATTATTTTTTGCACAACTTGCTGATTTCTAAGGGTGCTTTCACAGGGTGTGTTTTTGATGTTTTTCTTGTGCGTTTTTTTTTTGCTGAAATGCACAGTAATTAATACTTTGCATTTGTGAAAAAACGCACCAAAAACGTACAGCATGCTCAAATCTTATTCATGAACCGGTGTTAGCCCCGCCCACCTGGCAGTTAATCACGTTTCTACCTATTCAAAGTAATAGATTACTCAGTTTGGTGGGTGGAGCTAGCCTCAGGTGGGTGGGGTATGAAAAAAACTGACTCTTTTCATGACTCTTTTTCTGGCTAAAAACTGCCAGGTTTGAGCATTAAATACTCAAACTACAGCATCTTACATAATAAGGGACACAGCGCTGGAAACAGCAGGTCTGTCACTAGCTTGTTCTGTCCTCAGCAAGGGGGGCATAATCTATGTGACAGGTTCTCTTTAAAAAAAAAAAAAAAGTTCAAGAAATGTTATCTTCATCCAAAAGCCAAATATCCCTAACCTTTTGTGAGTAGTGTGTAAAGCCTGTTTCACATCTGTGTCATAAGTTGGGTTTGAAATCTGTTGCAGAGGTGGAACTGGATCCATTTTTTCAACAGGCATCAATGACCCTATTGATCACAAAAGGGTGTATTGTGTTCTCGCCATGATGTCCGCCATTTTACCGGAAATAATAGCTCATTATACTGCTCTATTTTTCTGTCATTTACAACTGAACGCCTGACTCAAGTGTGAACCTAGCCAAACGCTATTTTTTTTTTTTTTTGTTTTGCAGTTATTCTGCTGTGTATACTAATAAGATTTTTATATATATATGTGTGTGTGTTTGTAAAAAAAAAAAAAAATCTTCTTTAAACACTTTTATTGGCATTTGTTCCACGGGTTGATTATTTGACTGCCTAATCTATAAAAGTGGCAAACAGTATAAATTACTTTTTTTTTTTTTTTTCAGGGACTTAACAATGGAAATTGTGCGATATAGACTTGTTGGACCAATGTCTAATTGTGTTCTTGGTGATGCTTTGCATGTTGCCCAACTTCATAAGGTAAGAGCTTGTAGATTAGAGACTTCGGTTCTTGTCTCAAATAGCTATATACACCGATTAACATTAAAACCACTGGCAGGTGTAGTGCACAGAAGTATGTTCACACATTTTTCTTTTCTTCTCCCCACCTGGACTCCAACAATCGCGTGGATCCTTTTTTCATTTATTGTTTTTTGAAATCCGTGATGCGAAAAAACTTGCATGTCACATCCGATTGTGCTTTGAGTCGCTGAAACGCATATTAGGTTAAGTCCACACCTGCTTCGTTCTTTGTTTTTTTTTTTTTTTTTTTTCTGGTCCGACGCAGGAACAGTAAAACCGAAATAAGGGCGGTGCTGGGTCCATGTCATGATGGATCCGATGAACCTTATTGACTATAAAGAGGTCTGTCGGTTTCCATCATGGTGACCATCATTTGAATGGAAATAGTGCTGCATGCTGCACTATTATCTCTATAACTTATCACAAAATCTGCCGGGGAGATTCTGGATAGAATATGCAACGTAAAAATGGGACTAATGCACGTCCCACACAGCAACAAATATGGGGCTTCAAAGTAAAAAATGTAGTATAAATATGAAGATATTGCCGCAGATTTCTGACCCAGATTCTCCTATGGATTTTGTAGATGTAAAAATACATTGTGTAAGCATTGATTATCTTGTGACTTTCACATTGAGGGATATATTGGACAGCAAGTGAACAGTGCGTTCTTAAAGTAGATGTATTTAAAATAGGAAAATGGGCAGGAATCTGAGTAAACTTGACGATGGCCATATTTTCATGCCTAGACGACCGTTTTTTGTATCCAAATTGCCCAGATCTCAATCCAATTGAGCATATGTGGGACGGATTAGATTAGAAGTCTGAACTATGGAAGTCTCACTTTACAGCTTAGGGTATGTGCACGCAATGTAATTTGGAAGTGCAAATTTACGTTTCAGAATAAGCCTGATTAGAGGCGTATTTTAAAGTTTTTTATAAAGTGTGGAGCATATTAAGAGGTGTTGAAATATGCTCCACCATTGTTTCTATGGGTATTTCACTTGTGTAAACACCTCAGGAATTAAGGCACTTAAGTTTACCCAAGTGAAATCGTCTCTATATACAAATCAGAAACGCGCTTGTAAAATACGCGCCGTGTGAATGCACATAGTTTAGATTGGAATCAATGAGGGCTGCAGAGAACCTTGTTTGAAGCTCATTTTGGGTTGTATTTCAGTGCAAAATACATCCTAAAATAAACGTAAAATTACATCATGTGAACATACCCGCATAAAGGATCTGCCCCTACCCTTTTGGTGCCAGATACCATAGGATACCTTCAAAGGTCTTGTGGTGGCCTTCTGACTGGTCAGAGCTGTTTGGCAGCATGTGGGTAACCTCCACAATACTAGGCTGTATGGAGAGTCTTTCATTAAATTATTTGTCAGTTATGTTTATATTTCTGATAGAAACTTTAATATGAAATTGGCATTCCAGATTGTTCATTCGTCAGACGCATCCAAACTGATGATCTTATGTTCAATATGTTTGCACTATATGTCAGATTTCTGTATGACACTTTCTTGCAATGTATATTCTGGAATGCTTAATAAAAAGATTTCAAGAAACTATAATATAATGGTGAATAATTTTCTTTTTCCACACAGGAAATGGAAGATTCAGGACCGCACACTTGGTGGGCAGATTATTGTAGAAATCCAGATAATGTCCTCCGTCATACTGATCAGGAATCATTCTTCAAGTTACTGAAAGGTAAATGTCTTCTTATAACTTATGTTAAAATTTTTTTATTTTATTATTTTTTGTTTTTTATAAAAACTTCTACCTTATGTTTAGAAAAGGCATGGCTTTGTGTGAAAGGTTTTTTCAACTTTACAAAAAAAAAAAAAAAAAACTTTGCCTCCTTTTTCTGTTATCTAAGAAAAAAAAAATAATGTTAAACCTTTTTTGGGTTGGGGCCAATTTTGGGGTGGAGGGGGGGGGGGCAAGAGGAAAAAAACATAGCCTTTACAAAATTTTTTCTATTTTCCTTTTTTTTTTCGGTTTTCTAATCTGTCATTGCCCCAGCATTGGGTCTTGTGATTAACCTTTTTGTTCTCTTTCAAGCAGGACAACGCCACCGCAGCAGCTGCTGATTGGCTGCGGTCATGTGCCACTCCCTTACATCACTGTTTGGAAGTGAACAGATCCGAAAGGTGATGTAAGCAAAGGCACATGACCACTTTAGCCATCGCTATCAGTGGCTGCTTTGGTGATGTCCCATGCAGGACAGAACAAAGGTACGGTAAATAAAAGCACTGGAAAGGAGGTGAGAAGGAAGGGGAGTAGTGGTTTTATTTATTTATTTTTTTTAGTTTTATTGGGCTATAGTAGCTAATGTTTAGTTTTACAAAAACGTGAAAAGAGGAAATCTTAATAAACCATAACTTTTATTGTATTAGGTAAAAAGTAATGCAAATAGGCTGTAACTCTCTCAGGTGAACAATAGCCAAAAAATTACAAAACTCCACAATCCTAAGGACCAAATGACGTCTTCCCCTGTTCCGCCCTGATCGTCATAATAATCCCTAGCCTAACACAAAATATACAGGGAGATCGCCCTGATAAGGGCGTTCCTGTCAGGAGCCTATCCCTGAGAAGAAATCCTATATATCCCTGTAGCCCCGTCCCAACATGTTTCGATCGGCCCCTTAAAATGAAAAAAAAACTGATCACATCAGGGGACAAGATTGGGGTGGGCAACAAGAAGAAAAATATATAGTCAAATAACTGGTGTTAAGACAAAAAAGTTAGGCTCAAAAAATACTTTCTTTAGTCCATTACAACATCTTATGTGGCATAAAGCACTGATAGATACAATGCAAACACACAGGGTGTCTAGAAAACATTCAATTAGGGTACCTTAATGTAATCTTCCAGAAGGCACCTTCACTACGGTAGATTAAGGGTAAAGGATACTGCCACCAAATATAGTCCTGTGTGTGCACGCGTCTCACTAACCCGAGTGCGGGTCTTACAGCATTGGCTGTAACCATGCAAGAGATGAAGTCTTCTCTTTCCCTCTGTACCAGTTGTTAGTCACATATTGTCTCCATTGTACTTGTTTGACTTATGTTATGTATGTAACACCCTTGAATGTACAGCGCCCTGGAATTAATGGAGCTCTTAAATAAATAATAATAATAACCGGATGTCTGTAACAACCAATCCACACAGGTAAAGAAATCAAACCATAGCTCTCCATAAGTTATGTGTAATAATGAGAAATGACACTGGGAAAAAGTATTTAACACTTTCTTACTGAGATGTATAATATTTTGTACAAAAGCCTTTGTTGGTGATGACAAGACACCTACTGTATGGATAAACTAGTGGCATGCATTGCTCAGGTGGGATTTTGGCCCATTCTTCCACACAAATGCTCTTCAAATCCTGAAGCTTCTGTGAACTCTGAGCTTTAGTTCCTTCCATGGATTTTATATGGGATTGAGTTCAGGTGATTGGCCTGGCCATTCCAGCAGCTTTATTTTATTTATCTGAAACCAATTGAGGTTCCTTGGCCATGTATTTGGGATCATTGATCAAATGTCCACCCTTGTTTCATCTTCATCATCCTGGTAGATGGCAGCAGGTTCTTATCAATAATGACTCGGTACATTTGTCCATTCATCCATCCATCAGTTATGTGAAGTTTGCCAGTGCCATATGCTGAAAAACAGCCCACACCATGATTTTTCCACCTCCAAATTAAAATTTTGGTCTCGTCTGACCAGACTATATTCTCCCAGTATTTTACAGGCTTTTATAAATGTTGTTGATAAATCGTTTATCATGCTTGAACATGCTTTTTTTCAGCAATTGTCGTTCGTGGTGAGCCTACATTCATGCCATGGTTATTGAGTGCATTACTATTTGTTTTCTTTGAAACAATTGTACCTGCTGATTCCAGATCTTTCTGTAGCTCCCCATAGGTGATCTTTGGCTCTTAGACGACTCTACTGATAATTTTTTTCACTCCTCTGAAATCTTGCGTGGAGTGCCTTTATCGTGGCTGGTTTAATGGTGGTCTTTCCACTTCCCGATTTATGGCACCAGTGGTGCTGAAAAGAATCTTAAGTAGTTTAGGAATTCGTCCATAACCAATGCCATCAGTATGTTTTGCAACAATAATGTTGCAAAGGTGTTGAGACAGTTCACTGGTTTTACCCATCATGAGATGTTTCTTGTCTGGCACCTTGGTAATGAGACGCCTTTTTATAGGTTGTCATTTGAACCAGCTGATATTTTTTTTTTCAGTAAGTGGTAGGATTGCTTTCTAGTTACTGAGATTCCAGCTGATGTCATGACTTTCCATGGTTTTTTGCATCTCTTATCTTGTCATTTCTCATTATTACACATATTTATGTACATTTATGGTTTGATTTCTTTGCCTATATGGGGACATGTTCAATACTTATTTAACCCCCTGTGTGCCACACCTACCCACAGGTTGTGTGTTGTACTGTTACTCAACTCCATTGAAATGAATAGGGCTGAGCTGTATATTCCACATGACTTGGCTATGTTTTTCCAATCGCACAACTTTTAATATATTTATTATGCAAATTTTCAAGAATTCCAGTTTTATGACAACTGTTTTATATGACTATCTTAATCAGTCTTTTTGTTGTGTAAAATTGTGCAAAGCTATGTAACAATAATTTTGTACATAATCTTTTTGGTTCTTATGTTTCCAGGCTTAGAGTCTCCAGCACAGATCCCATCTGGAACCATTGTGGGCCTCACAGTTGGGGATCCAAGGCTGAACATGCCCACCAAGAGGACAAAATCTTATCCAAACCTAGAAAACTATGAAGGTGACCCTCCCAACCTCTCTCCATGCATTTAGATGAGGCTTCATTTACATTGCTTCTTTGTTTCTCTACTGGCCTTGTGCTCGGTGGGAGCCTCTGTCTTTCCATACAGATGACCCAGGTTCAAATCCTGGCAAGGCCAACTAGAATATGCTGTTTCATACTTGGTTATTTTGTCACTGCTGTGTTTAATATAATGTTTATTATTTCTGGTGATTCACATTTGTGCGGAATTAACATATACATGGCTCCTGGTGGTGGTCTGATTTCCCCATAAAAGTCACTGGTGGAATTTGGTGAGCTCCATGTACCTTGCAGCTGCCATATCTCTAAATTCACAGATGTTGGCAGAGTTTGCCTGTTGATGTATGGAATTTTCCTCTCTGTTTTCTGATTCTCTAGATGGAGATAAGGTGAATTCCTTAATGCTTACCGGCGTACCCATGGAGTGCACTGAGAGTCTTATATGGTCTTCAGATGTCCGATCTCATGTAATGGATAATAAAATATCAGAACAGGTAAGAGCAAGTTGCTACATCTAGGGTCATGTAGTACAAGGCAATATTTCTGACAAATTTGTCTATACGTTTTTGATTTAAAAATTGTAAACTCAACATAGAAAATATTTTTGCTTGATGGGTAAAACTTCACTGTGGGATACAATACCGTGTGTATAGGCCCTGTCCTTTGGAGGCTAAAACTAGGCAAAACGTAAGTTAGCTTTACCTAGGCAGACTATACTCCTCCCAGCGACGCTGGGCTAACCAGTTTTAGCCTAGTGTACTAAGGAGGCAGACATGACCTGCTCTTCAGGTCTGCTGAATTTTTTTTTTATACTAGTATTCTTTCTTTATTTTCTCTTCTATCCGGTGCTGGAGCATTTCTCCTCACCAATCAAGGGGATAATCATTGTGGCGCACCACTTTAGTCATATTCCTCCTGAAGATGTCAGGAAACCAGACAGATTGTCTGCGTTTCCTTTTTTTACGGACATCCACCCCTATGTTTTTTTTCTTCTCCTTCATATGGATTCTGGTAACCTCACTTAGGTTCAAGGTCTGGGTGGCCCACCCATCTTCTGATCTCGGGTGGTGCTCCGGCCATGACTGACTTCAATATTTAGCCCCTAGCTTTGGACCTGTTTATTTCCCTGTCTTTTAACGCTAGGTGGGTCTTTACCTCAGGCTCTGTCCGACACCATCTTCTGTGCTTTTCAGCATCCAGTGCCACCTGCTTTTTGGCTTGTTTAGGCTCCTTCCTGCTCCTGGGATTCCTAAGAGGCTACACAGGAGCTGGGTCTGGTAGGCTAGTCCTCTGAGCTAAACTCTCTCTATTGCCCAGCTTGTTTTTACCAGTCTTTCTCTTTCCTCTCTGGTCAGCTATTATGTCTTCACCACAGGAAGATCCCTCTTTTCCTCCTACCTCCAACAACCCTATGCCCCACCGGTATTGCTGTCTAGCTTGCTTTGCTTCCTTTAGCGTCTCTCTCACCACCTCTGTGGACAAGATTATTGTTGCCTTTCCTAAATCATTTTTCTGCTGCCAATGTGGTTTTGCATCTGTTTTTTGCTTCCTTGATAAGGTGTATGCTATCTGGGCCAGACACCTTCTGCAGGATATCCCCTACAGCTTTTCCATAGTGCAAAATTTTTGTGCGAGGTTTTGCTTGAAGCTGTCTCTCCTGTGTCCAGGGCTTCCAACAACTTGGTGACTATTTGTCACTCTATTTCACATAAACCTTAGGCAGCCAACTCTTCAAAGAATGCTCTCATGGGCCTCCATTTCGTGGGTGGTAGGCTCTTTAGTAAACAACTGGACAAAATTTTTTCTGAGGCTACTGGCAGACTCTTCGTGACCCTTTGCTCTTGCGCTAAACCTCCTTTTTCAAGGTTCACTGTGCTGCCCCACTTTTTGCATTTGACGGTGTGGCTGTTGAAACAAAGGTGCTGAAGTCTTGTGGGTTTTCCGATCCGGCCATTTACATTATGCTCAGAGCCCAGAAACTGCAGGCTGCCACAATCTATTACTGCACTTAGAAGGCCTGTTTCAGCCAACAAAGACTTCCTGCTTGTCCGTGTATACAGCGCTGCTTGAGCTCTGTATACACGGTGATTAAGAAGCCAGGGGTTGGTAATAAACCATCCCTAGCATCTCCGTGGAGAGCCAGCTGTTGCTGATAGCTGGCTCTACACACTCAGCTGTACAATTAGTTTACAGTTGTGCTCTCGGCACGGATGTTCCAGAATGTCCAAGCAGAGAGAAACTGCCACCGCCCGGACATTTATGGTCGGTAAGTAGTTACTGCCTGCACCCAACACTAGAGCACCAAGTTCACTGTATGCTTTTTATAGACAGAACTAAATAATGAAAAGTTATGCACATCGTGTTTTAGCTTCCCATAATGTGGATTCCAGGCGTACAGTTTTGTCTGGTAATCATCTGATCTCCCCAACCACTGCTCCAAGGGAATGTATTTGTATGGCATGTTTTACTTCGTTAATCAAGAAAAATGCAGAATGCTTGTGAGTTGGTGAATTCATGTATGTAACATCTAAAAACTGCTATATTTCAGGAGATTAACAGACTAAGAAGTGAGCTACTTGTACCAGGTTCAAGGCTGGATCTTGGCAATAGTGAATCTAAGATCCCTGTGCTGTTAATCCAGCAGCCCGGTAAAGTCACCGGCAGAGACCGTCCAGGGTGGGGAAGTGGATGGGACATTTGTCTGCCTAAAGGATGGGGAATGGCTTTCTGGATCCCTCTTGTAAGTTGTATGCCTTTTTGCTATTATACAGAAATGTTTTCCTTTTGTTTTATAATATTACGGTGATGCAATATTGAATGTATACCTACATTTCTCAGATCTACAGAGGTGTCCGTGTGGGGGGCCTTCAGCAAGGACTGCAACACTACCAGTATATGGGGTCTCCAAATGTGCCTGGTGACTTCCCTGACACTCCAGCTGGAGTCCAGTCTGCACACGAGGTGAAGTCTCAGTTACTCTCAAAATACACCAGGTAAAATTGATACCGGGATTTAAAACACTTCATTCTGAGCACTGACTAGAATGTACATTACTACATTTTAAAATGATCAATGGCTTGTATGTCTAACTACATAAAGTGTTTTTTTTATTGGATATTTGCATAAGCTTACATTGGGCTGTCAAAGGTTTTGTTCTTTGCACTACATAGGCAACATTTGGAGATTCTACATAATCAAGGGACTAAAGGGATCACAGTAAGGCTGGGTTCACACATTTGGGCACATTTATCAAGGCACCTTGTCAGACAAAAAGGTGTGTGACCTCAGCATAGGAGTGTGGTTGGTGAAAGAGGCTTGGCTTTTTTGCAGATGTGATGTATTTAAAACTCAAAAATACAAGCAACCAACAATGCATGTGTTTCTTAATCCAAATTTCGCCAAAGTTTGAGTAACATCCAAAAATATGTGCACTCAAGAAATGCACAACTTGTTTTTTTATTTAAGAAATGTCTTTTTCTGCCTGTAATTTTGATGCAGATTGGAATTCACACTAATGGCCATATATGCAGCAGATTATGATAACGTGTGGGTTACTTGTTTCACACTCTGTCTAGCCAGGTTATCGCACTGCCTCTATGATCTTTTTCTCTAGCCGGTCGTCAATAAGGGAGGAATCTGGACAATTGTGTTAGTTGGTGGGGGAGGAGGGGGGCGAGGATAATTTTGTGTTTTTAAATCTAAAGCTTCCTCTATGGGGTTATTCATTACTGAGTATTCAGACTGTATCCAAAGTCTAGTAATCAAATGAGATGATTGGTTAGATGGAAAATAGCCAAAAACAGGAGAATTACCGCTGCACTTTTCTATAAATGAGTACTTGTGCTTTTATTAGTATACAAGATAAAACAGAAAAGAGTAGTGAGGCAACGTGTTTCATGTGAAGAATGTCAGACTACGTCTGGTCCATACTGACTTAATGTACAGCTAAGTTTAATTCAAGGCGCCAAAGAATTCGGTGAGTGTAATGTAATCAACACACATAAAAGCATGCTCATATGCAATATATAAATAGAACAAAAACAGACATCTGTGTTTTATTTCTTCTGTTTTTATTTAGTTCTGTTTTATTTATTCATGTATTGCATGTCAGTATGTTTTTTGTGTGTTGATTACATATGTTGCTTCTGTTGTACTTTCAGTGGTGCCTGCTGGGTTTTTTGGTGCCCTGATTTAAAATCTGCCGTGCATCACGTCCGTACGGACCTGATGAAGTGCAGCGACCTGTGCAACAAACATTTTGTCCCCATTACTCTTATTTTTTTTTAAATTTTATCTTGTCCACTAATAATGAGTTATTTATATAGATGCTGTCCTCAATATTGTATTTAAAGTGAAGTGCTGATGCTCCTGTTTTTTGGCTGGTTTCTAGCTGACCGTTTAATTTGATGAAATCTGTCCACACGACAAGCATTTCAAGTCAAGATTTGAAATGCTCATCTAAAACCGAATGTAAAATCATCTCCATTTTGGAGGTCGGTTTTAAGAGTCAAAAAACTTGGAACATGTTTAATCTTCCACCATATTCCACGTCAAAAAACGCATCCAAAAAATCTCTACGGTGGATCCGCATCTACAGAAGGCACCTTTTTTTCCACAAGTTTTGTTCTAACATTACAGGTAATTAGCACATCTCTTTTTGGCATGAACAATTATGACAATATTCTAAAATATTGTCATAAAGACGAAAAAAATATTGGCCCCCATGATGGTAAAGCACATGTATTTTCCACAGCACAAAAACAGAAAAAAGCTATAATATCTATTAAAAGCACATCATGGATAAATATTGATTTAAGTGCGGCTACACCTTTATTATAATAAATAGATCTAATACTGTCTTTCTACACTAGACGTCCGCCCGCAAAGCGAACAAACTTTATCAAGCATGGGGTTTTGGCCCCTTTTCATTGCCCCTGGGATCAGCTCACACGAGAATGGGAAATGCGGCTTTCCAAAGTTCAGCCGGCAACTGATGAAACTGAAACCAAAGGGAAACCTAGTGATGCTGAAATGGATGAAGAAATGAACATGGAGTCGTCGTCTTCTGTCAGCACGAAGGAGGTGAACGCACTGGAGGAAGATGCGAAGTGTAGACAGGATTTCTCTGTGCTAAGGTTTGTGAAATCTTAACTCTTTTGGCCACATGTATGACTTTTATGGTCTAAACTCACTCATAGGTTACTATGGGCAAAAAAGTGAGTTTTTTTGGGGTTTAAATTTGCTTCAGGGTTTTTGTTTTTGGGGCCTTGTGGCAGATGTGAAAATGAGCCCAAAATTTATAAAAAGCTTCTTGATCAATGAAGTCGGGGTTTCCGTCATGGTGTCCCTCATTTTAATGGAAAAAGTAGTGCTGCATGCTGCGATATTTTTTCTGTAGTTCCATTTTTGCTGAAATTTGCAATGGAGTCTGCAAGCGTCACCTCTGATACAGGTTGGAAAAAGGCCTTAAGAAAAAAAAAAAGAAAACTATCACTACTTTTTACGACTTCATTAATAGCTTGAATCCTTTTTTAAATTTTTACAGAAATAAGCACTGTGTCCAAACAAAAAGGCCAGTCATAGGGAGCATGGCATTGTTTGATGCATCAGGCACTATTTTTTTAATGGAAGCCACAACATAGATGTGATCAGAACACAAGTTGGCCTATCTTTTTATAGTTGGTGAAGTTTACTTGATGGCTGATACTTTGTTATAATGCATGTTTCACACACTTGCTTTTAGGATAAATAGCTTACAGTGCAACAATTGCTCAATATTTTCTGTAAAGTGGCTGTATTACTGTGACCCAATTGTGTATCCCTATGGGAATAAAACATTTTATTTCCAAGCACAGTCAATATGGAGTGTTAGTCTAGGGTTCAGGGTGATCAGTATTTAACTTGTGTTTTTTTTCCTAGGAGCAAAAAGATCCTAAAGATGCTTTCTGCTTGTGTTGCTCCAGTTAGTCATGGAGGTAAAAGAGCAAGTGAACTACATACTCGGGAAATCTCTGATTTGGTTGGCTCTGTTCTGACAGACTTCCCACGGTCATTAGTTTGGATCAGACTGTCAATGATGAACAAGGGGAGCCCTGAGCTCCACTCCTTGATCTGCATTCCATCTGAACAGGACTTGCTTCATCTGCAACAAGACAAGTCATTCCCTGGCCCTCAGGAGCCCAAACACGGCGATCATTTTAAGAAGAAAGTATTGAAACTCAAGAAAGACAAAAAGAAACTCAAGACAAAGCAGGATTCAGAGAAAAATGATATCGTGAAAGAGGCCTCATGTAGTGAGGATCGTGCTGGGGTTTGGCCCTAGTCCCCCTACCCGAGGTACCCCATTGCAGAGAGTGTTTTGGTTACGTAAACCCGGAGATTTCTCCATGGCTATGGGTTGTGGTGAAGCTTTTTGGGTTTTTTAGTTTAAAAAGGACTAAACCATGCATTGGACAACCCAAGCAAGACTGGACTTGTACTAGTTAGGAACTTAACCTCTCTCCAGTATAGATTTGCCAGGTTGACCATTGAAGTATAAATTTAAGCAAGATATAGGGCTTAACATAATGTGTCAGCTTAATATGCTGGATAGAATAGCATGGCTACAGGTCCAAACGCTTGGCAAAAAAAGTGCCATTTGACTCCTAGGAGCACTTAGAGAATACAGCAACAATAATTCACAAAAGTGGAGGAAGGTAGCAGACTCACCACTTCATGATTTCGAAAAACTGCCCCTTTTCAGTCCTGTTTAGAGGCAGCTAGCTCCGCCTCAGAAAATCCTTCAGCTCCCACCCCAGGCCCCAAAAACATACGAAAAACAAAGAGATAGAAGGCCAGCGTTTTGATGCAAATATTCAAGGCTGCTTCATTTCTTGTACATAAAATGCAGAGGGTACACAGATATCTGTGGTGGTGGATATCTGTGTACCCTCTATGTACAAAAAATAAAGCAGCCTTGAATATTTGCATCAAAACGCTGGCCTTCTATCTCGTTTGTTCACTTAGAGAATACACCAGATACATAGGGCCACATGTATGAAACGGTTTTGGTCTAAAAACTCACTTTTTGCCATAGGTTTCTACGGGGAAAAATGAGTTTTAGACCAAAACCGTTTCATACATGTGGCCCTATGTGTCTAGTGTATTCTTTAAGACACTTATGAGCGCACTAAACCCTCCTGCTGCTAACTGCTGTGGTTGACAGCCTGCTGCGTGTACTACTGCTACTAGTAGTTATGGACCTGTAGCTGTGATATGCCACGCTTACATAAGCAGATCAATCCCTACTAATCTTCTGATTCACTCAACGTGCCTCTGCTTCGCACTCTGATGTGTACAGTGATTTTTGTTATGTTGTGCTATGTTCACAAAGTGTAAAACGAATGCTGAGTAATATACACTTATTTAAAAAGAAATCTATGCAAGATCATGCATGTGTTCTGTGTGTAGTTACACACTCTTTCTTTTACGTTTGTGATTCATTTTTGATGCTCGGATGCACTACAAAATATAAGATACTTGTGTATTTTTGCCAATTTCATTGATTTCGAAGGAAACAATAGGAGTGTGAAATGCTTGTTTTTCATGCTTTGCACTAGCTTTTTATTCATTTTTTTTTTTTTTTCATTTTCATGGTGCATGTTTAAAAAAAAAAAAAAAAAAAACAAAGAAAAAAAAATGTTCCATGTGCACAATGCTACATTTTTCTGTAGTGAACAATGGGACACTTTTTGGGGGTATTTGTGTATTTTGGTATTTATTATGCACTAAAATACCCATTCAAATACTGTGTGAACTATTAAGACTGACAGTCTAAGGGTTCTTCAAGGATGACTCCTACATTCCCAAAACATGATCTGATCTAGCAAGTGTCAAACTCTCATCCTTGCATTTATGATGAATTCCTGAGTTATGAGTAAATATAATTAAATATCTCTAAGGCTTTATGCGCATGTTTTTTCTTTATAGCTCTATAATGCTTCACTGTATTTCTGTACTGGGCCACTTCGTACTGGGGCAGAAAGATGAGGTTTTTCTCAGATTGTGGCATGCTTCAATGGACACCATATTAGTAAGCTATTCTCCCCTTGAATACTTCTCTGATGGGGTACCTAAAGGAGCATAGTACAGAAACATGGTATGGCCTGCCAAACGGAAACAAAGTTTGTTTTTGTGGTGACTTAGTTATCAAGATGCTAAACATTTGCACAGGGCATGGAACCTATTCACTGGTGCATGAGGCTGTATGACTCCTTAGGCTATGTCTCCCCTGCACTGGACAAAAAAACGACCTGAAAACGAATTACTAAAAACGTTCATGAAACTGAGTTTTCTGTCCACTGCCTGTCAAAAGCAGCTGAAAAATGGCCGTTTTTTGGCACGTTTTTTCAGTGCGTTTTTTGCTTGTCTTCAAGCCTGTTTTTTAATGTATGCATAAATTAAGCCATTGGATGTAACTCCGCCCTACAAAAGGCAATATAAAGCACATTATTGCATTTATATGTCATCTTGTAAGTTGTTTTACGGATTTTGGCGCTAATAAAGTTCTTGCATTTGTCGCCTAAAGTCCATTTTTTTAACGGATTTTGATGCTGAGATCTGCATTTTTACGGATTTTGCCGCTAATAAAGTTCTTGCATTTGTCGCCTAAAGTCCATTTTTTTAACGGATTTTGATGCTGAGATCTGCATTTTTACGGATTTTGCTGCTAATAAAGTTCTCGCGTTTGTCGCCAAAAATAAGTCTTTTTACGGAGTTTGGCCCTAACATCCATCCGTAAAAATCCGTATTTTTTACAGTTTTTGGCGCTGATAAAGTTATCTCGCTTTTGACGCTAAAAATAAGGGGTTTTTACGGATTTTGGTGCTAACAAAGTTAAAAAAAATGATTTTAGCGCCAAAATCCATAAATAAACGGATTCTGGTGCCAAAATCCGAAAAAAAGAAAAAAAAAAAAGTATTTTTGGAGTCAGAAGCGAGAACTTTATTAGCGCCAAAATATGTTAAGTAAAGGATTTTAGCGCCTAAATCCATAAAAAAAAAACCGGATTCGGAAGCCAAAATCTGTAAAAAAAAACAAAACGTATTTTTGAATATATGAATTGCGCAAAAATCGTTAGCTACCAAAGCATGATAATTTTATTACAAAAGGTACAAAAAAGGACACATCAGACAAATTTGATATAACCTTTATTATCACCCACTATAGGTGGGACTTGGGTCTCCTGGGAGGGTTTTCATTGAAAAATCGCGGCAAAAAACGCGGCAAAAGACGTCCGGCGCTTTCCATAGACTCCTGTAGTAAATTTTCTGCCCGGCTCTGGCGTTTAAGAACATGTTGCAAAAGACGACCAATAAAAAAAAAAAACGAGCAGAAAAAAGCTCAGTGTAGACAGCAGGAGGGTTTTACATTAGAAGTCTATGGGAGATGATTACAGTCGTTTTTCCAGCGTTTTTAGAAAATGAAAAACGCTGAAAAAACTGAAGTTTTTCTGTGCAGTGTAGACATAGCCTTAATGTTGGGCGACCTGAACAGAAAGGCCCTGTTAACACGACGGATTTGGCCGCGGGTTCCGACGCGGTTTCCGCGGCCATAACCGCGGCCAAATCGCGCCTAGTTTATTAACATGGTTTAATATGGGAAACCGCGTTAATATTTACACTCCGCGGGTTTGGCCGCGGCTCCGGGGCCGCGGCCAGACCCGCGTGTGTGAAGAACTCTCCTGTCAATTTCTGACAGGGAGTGCTATGCGCGGCGGCGGCCGCGCGGTGCTGCCGCGGGTCTCGCCACGGGTGGTGCACGGCTGGGACGCGGCTCACGCCGCGGCTTGCCCCCTGCTATTAATTTGCATGGGGGCAAACCCTCACCGCAAGCTGCGCCCCTAACCATGCCACCTCCCGGGCCGAGACCACGCCCACCGCCCGCGCCGCAAACTCGCGTTGGGAGACGCGAGTTTGCGGCGCGGCTTGACGAGGCTTTGGCCATGGGAACCGCGGCGAGAGCCGCGGCCAAAACCGACGTGTGAACGAGGCCAAAGATTTCATGCTGCTTGCGGAGAATATGAAGTGCATACAGAGTCATCTGGCACA
Organism: Phyllomedusa bahiana; assembly: GCA_025379985.1. Taxonomy (NCBI): domain Eukaryota; kingdom Metazoa; phylum Chordata; class Amphibia; order Anura; family Hylidae; genus Phyllomedusa; species Phyllomedusa bahiana. The sequence goes on from JAODAL010018594.1 coordinate 40,222, forward strand.
TGCCATGATTTGTTTTCTATTGGATTTGGACAGAATCGGACAGAAAAAACCCCCTCTGATATTAAACTCATGAGAAGCGCCCTCAGTCACCTGGAAGCCCTTCGAAGCCATGCACAGCATAGATGTGTATTGCAACCATGTGCAGGAGGCCTAATCTCAAATGTCTGATCTATTATTTCAAATTGGTAAAGGGATGTTTCCATCTAAGAGATTTATGTCATACTGATAGGATATGACATATCCCTAACTTTTTGAGTAGTGTATCTGGCTTTTTGTTGAAATTTCAGGATGAACATAAAATTTCATTTAAATGAAAAATTTTTAAATTAAGAGACCATCTTTTAACGTTAGAATGCACATGTCAAACTGTTCAGTGTTTCAGTACTTTTTGCACAACTTGCTGATGCATAACAAGGAGCTTAATGGCAAAATTCTCAACATGTGTTTGACCCCTGAATTTCCCAATAAATTAAGGGGATTGATTTGAATTGCGATTTATACAGTCCTCCTCATCATGCTGTTCACATTTTGACATCATGAGGCCAGGAAAACACCTTACAATTGATAAATAATACCTTGCCATTGTGAGACTTCAAGCAGGATGCTCTCAGACAGAAGTGGCCCCTGAACTTAGGGGGACATGTCTGAAAACTGTCTTGGTCTAAGACTTTTCTTGTTGCCCATAGCAACCAATCAGTGTTTCCCTTTCATGTCATATAGTGCTCTGAAGAAGTGAAAGGGGAAACCTTGATTGGTTGCTACGGGCAACAAGAAAAGTCTTAGATCAAGACAGTTTTCAGACATGTCCCCCCTTAGTGTCACAGAATGTCATGAGCAGGTTGCAACAGTTACAGAGAGATTGGAAGAGTCGCAGAAAGGCAAAGAACTGGAGGTCCTTTGGCTCCATCACACACGGATGACCGCCTCATTGTAAGCAATGCCCTGCGCAACCAGATGATGAATGCCACACAACTCCAGGCAAGGTTAAGGGAGGCGAGAGGCCACCAAGTGTCACATCAGACCATTCGTTACCATTTACATCAGCGTGGTCTGTGTGCTAAATGACCTGACCACACCACCAGCATAGGAATCATCGTCAGCTTGCATTGGCCAGAGAGCCTCTATGCTGGACGAGAGACCAGTGTTCCGTAGTGCTTTTCAGTGATGAAATAATTGAATCTGAGCAGAAATGATGGCTGCCACTGATGTTGGAGATGTCAAGAAGCGTGATAGGAATCAGCCAGGCCGGGGACCTTGCCAGTTGTCTAGCACGCAGTCCACCCTCAGGTAAACGGTTACGAATGGTCTGATGTGACACTTGGCTGCCTCTCACCTCCCTTTTTTTTAAATTCACAAATAAACCTTATTTGTAGGATCAATAACCGGTACAACAAATACAAATAGCAGAAAGCATATATCTTCATAGTAACCTGTTCCTCAAAAGAGCAAATGAAAATGCAAGTACATATGTGTGTTCATAAATTGCCAGCTGAAGAAGAAGAAAAACAAAATGGCATAAATGCCTAGGCATCAAGGTACCTAAATGCCATTACGGAATGAGTAATATAAGTGCAGGAACATAGTAATAACCATACAATAGTACAAATACAATCTTAAATATTGGTCATTGTTTACCTTGCAGGTATCTATAAGGCCTCGTTCACACGGCTTATTCTGGGACGGATTGCAGCCGTACTGCGTGCCGTATTTGCGCTGCAGTACGGGTGAAATCCGTCCCAGTCATTACGGTAATCCACAGTTCTCATAGAGAACTATGGATTCCGTCTCTTCTCCCCGTTCGGCAAATCCACCGCGGAGGGGAGGGGGGGGGGGAGAGGGAGGGCATGCACATTATTTACAGCGTGTACGCGCCGTGGATTACGAGCGTCTATGGGGCCGGCAAGCTGCCGGCCCCCCCCCCCTACCCCCCTGCACGGCTGCCGCCTTAATTGCGGGGCGAAATCCGTCCCCGCAATTACGTCGGCAATAAGCCGTGTGAACATTGCCTAAAGGGAGAAAAGTTGAGCGGGAGGGGGTTTTCAGATAGGAATCCTAACTATCTGGGAATAGCAGTCCCATTAGTTTTTTTTGGAGAATCATACCAAGGGCAGAAACCCTAAACCAGGAGTTCCCAAACTCCAGTCCTCACGCCCCACCAACAGGGATGTTTTCTGGCTTTTTTCCCTTTGCAGGGAAAGTGATTTAATTATGCTGCACAGGTGGCTTAATTATGGTCAGTGCATTCTGTGGGATATCCTGAAAACATGACCTGTTGGTGGGGCGTGAGGACTGGAGTTTGGGAACTCCTGCCCTAAAGCATGGCATTTTAGGGGCTTGGAGGTTCTTGTATAATAGGGCTTGTGAAGTACACACCGTGCAAGGGAAACATCCATTTTTGATGTGGTAGGGCACAATTAATCAGTCCCTTCCATTCAGCCACAGAGGGGGGGGCCTGGGTGCCAGCCAAGTCCTAATAATAGCTTTTCTAGCAAAGTACAATACCTCAGTTACAAAGCCTCTCATTGCCCTTAAATGTGCCTGGTGTTGTGCGGATTCATCATCCGGTTCCGCAGGGCATTGTTTACAATGAGGCGGTCATCGGCGTGTGATGGAGCCAAAGGACATCCACTTCTTTGCCTTTCTGTATCTCTGAGTAACCTGCTGATGACACTCTAAGCTCGTTGGCCACTTCTGCCTGAGGGCATCCTGCTTGAAGCCTCGCAAAGGCGAGGTACTGTTAATAAATTATAAGGTCTATGTCTCATGAGGTCAAAATGTGAACAGCGTGATAAAAAGGACTGTTTAAATCCCAATTCAAATTGATCCCCTAAATTTATTTTGTGATTCAGGGATCAAACACCTGTTGGAATTTTTCCATTAAAGGTGATTTGTCCGAGAGACAAAGATCACCTTACCTCTCTTGTTCAGCCCAGGCAGAATGTCACAAATCACGCTGAGTCGAAGAAGCTGCAGGGGAGAGAGGCATATTGCCACTTTTCGAAAATAAAAGCAGGAGATCTTAAGTGGAGCGGCGCCGCGATCGCGCCGCAGCAAAAATTTGCATGGAACACGCCCATTCTTGGTCGGTATGCCACGCCCTTCAAAAAAAGCACACCCCACTCCACCTAACTGCATAACGGCTTTGGAAAGAAAGCAAGGTAGATGCCCTTATAGCCAGGTAGAAGCCCCCACATAACCAGGTAGTGCCCCCTTACAGCCGGTAGAAAAATGCCCCCTTGTAGCCAAGTAGATGCCCCCTCTGTAGCCAGGTAGATTCCCCCCTTTGTTAGCCAGGTAGGGTGCCACCCCTTTTGTAGCCAGGTAATGGTGCCCCCTTGTAAAGCCAGGTATGGTGCCCAATTGTTGCCAGGTAGTGCCCCATCGGTTAGCCAGGTAGTGCCCCATCTGTTAGCCAGGTAGTGCCCCCTTGGTTGAGCCAGGTAGATGTCCCCATTGTTTGCCAGGTAAGATGTCCCCATTGGTTGCCAGGTAGATTCCCCATCTGTTAGCCAGGTAGTCCCCCCATCTGTTAGCCAGGTAGAGTCCCCTTGTTAGCCAGGTATGCCCCACTGTTAGCCAGGTATGCCCCCATCTTTAGCCAGGTATGCCCCCATCGTTACCGGGTATGCCCCCATTTTTAGCCAGGAAATTTCCCCATTGTTAGCCAGGTAGTTTTGTCCCCTTGTTGCCAGTAAGCCCCATTGGTTGCCAGGTAGAGTCCCCATCTGTTAGCCAGGTATGCCCCCATCTGTTACCCAGGTGTGCCCCCATCATTACCGGTATTGCCCCCATCTGTTAGCCAGGTATGCCCCCTTTTCCCAGGTAGTCCCCCCTATTTTGTCGGGTATGCCCCCTTTGTTCCCATAGAGCCCCCTAAAGTAAAAAAAAAAAATAATAAAATCCACTTCCCTTTCCCGGGCTCCTGCAGCCGAGCAGCCCCTCCCCCGATCTTCAGGGGCGCGGGAAAAGTGAGAGCACCCGCGCGTCACTCCCTGCAGCCGCGCTCCACTCCCCTGCAGCCCGCGTCATCCCCGCAGCCGCGCGTCACTCCCTGCACCCGCGTCACTCCCCTGCACCGCGCGTCACCCCCCCTGCGCGCGGACCGTATGTAGGGCGCACACACCGCGCCGTACATACAGGGAAGGAGGGAGGGGGGGAGCGATCCCTCCTCCCCGCACAGTGAACCGCGGGCGGTTTGAGCGGCCGCGGGGCCGTTTTCACCCCCCTGTGGGAGCGGCCCGGGCGGGCAAGGTAGCGCACCGCGCACTCTTGCGCCGCGAAATTTAAAAAGGGACCCCCCGCCGCTGCGGCGGGGGGGGAATGCCAACTCCCCCGGGGGGCGGGAAGGGACCCCAAAAGCGGGACCCCCCCCCAAAAAAGGGAGAGTTGGAGTATGGAGAGAGGGAGAGGGGAGGGGGGGGTGAGGAACCAAGGGGCGTCTCAAAACTTAAATGAACTATAAACCGTACAACATGGATTAAAACAGCAGACAAGGCTCATACACGGCACTGTCGGAGAAACCTTATCTGCTAAGAAGCTAATTTAAAAGTAAACAAATCACGGAGCTGACAGAGCGCACACAGAACACACCCCAGAGACAGAGCCCCGCATAAGGGGGGTCCTTTACATTTCACTCAAATAATCAAACATAACTTGTGAAATTTTGTATACAAAAGAGAACACCCTTTTAACACATTTGAAAGTTTCTTCATCAGATAAAGCAGGGATCTAATAAAACCCACAGCGTTATTCTGTATACAAAAAAAAATATATTTCTCCCCGGGCCCTTAAAAGACCATTCATTTTGGCCTTCATCGATAAAAGTGATTCCGCAAGCACGGGCCTTTAGCTCCTGGTTTGGACTAGGGGAAGCTTTGTGGTTAAACCCAAGGGGGGTTGAAAATGCTGTAGCTCTCAGAGTTTTCACTTTTTTTAATACATATATTTAAAAATGATTAAAAACCATTTTGGGGGTTCCCACGTCAACTTTCATGGGGGCAAAACCCCTTTAAGCTCCTTTTAGATTACATTGTGCAAAAAGTATGAACATGACCAGTTGGCATTCATTTTAAAATAAGAGATGGTCTCATTTAGTTTATTCAAAAACATCTTCAAGAAATGTTATGTTCATCCTGAAATTTCAACCAAAAGCCAAATATCCCTAACTTTTTGTGAGTGGTGTAGATGTCTGCTAGGTGCAGGTCCCAGAACAGGCCCCCAAAGGTCTCCATGCAGAATGAAAAGGAGGTTGCACTTCTGCAGTGCCCTCCATTCATTCCAATGGGTGTTTCTAGTACAGCCAATCATATCATTTGACTGTACTTGGAAATTCTATTGAAGTTACTTGAGAGTTTTTGGGGAAAGTTCTTAAGGTAAGTGTGGGTACCCGCACCTGTTAGACATTTATGGCATATCCTATCGATATACAACAATAGTCTGAATGGGAACAGATTTTCAAGCTGATAACATGAGAAGGAAGTGTTCATCAGCCTTTTATTTTCAGGGGACATATTTTATAGCAGACTGCTATAGGTTTTTATTTAATGCTGCCAATCTATAAGTAACAAACTGTGCAGAATGTATCAATTGGGTTTTGCCTTCTGTATATAAACCTGCACACGTATGCATTTACATCACCTTGTGTTTTTATTTGGATCATGTATATTCAAATTAAAGGCATCATTATCTACACCCACAATGTGGGGGCAGTCGTATCAATTCATGTAAAGGTTAAATTACAGAATTTAGAGGTTTGTATGTATTATTAAAAGAGCCTCCGGTCGAGAGCAGCCTTAGGAGCTCCATTACAACAAGTCCCTATGTCAATTAGATCAGTGTAAAAGTTGATATGTCAGTTGTTCTAGGTCAGACCTGTGCACCTTGGCAGGAGGTAGGGGCCAAAAGACCCACTGGGGTTGTCCATATTAGGGCTGGGGTTGCACACCAGTTCACAGACCGCCACAAATCTTTTAATGGGCTGTAAGTTGTGCACACCCGCTCTAGGTGATCCTTTCATTTGAGCCTTTATAGAGTGTGCTCTCTAAATCCTCCTCTTCAGAAAAGAGATGACAATCACTTCCGTTACGTCCTACCCTGAGCTCTCCTCGAAATGGAGTTGAGGTTGCACTCCTCTTAGGCTATGTCTGCACAGCAATATTAAAACGGCATCCAAAATCTGACGGCATTTTAACATCACCAGACCACGGTTTTTGCCGTGGGTTTGTGTTAACAACCACAGTCTGTTTTAGGATTTGCCGTTGGCCCCATATAGTGAATGTACGGGGAAACCGAGGGGAATTGGAGAAGTCGGCAGGTTTTAAAACTCTCCCGGGAAAACAGACTTCAAAACAGACTGGAAAAAAATCTGTGCTGTGTTGACTACACAGATTTTATATCTCTGATTTCAGATTTTGGGAGTTTAGAAGGGGCAGTATTGTACTGAATTATCTGATTTATATCTGTGTGTGTCTCTCTTTCTCTTTTGTAATATCCCCATGAATTCTATGATTGCACAGGATGTGCACTGCACGGCATTGTCAATGTATGCAATCCTTGAACAGCCGTTTGAGAGTGCATATTGCTATGCGAGGTGTGTGCTCACTGCACATTTAGGCCATGTTAAAACGGCTTAAAATGGGCCGTATTTCGGTCCGTAATTACGCGCCGAAGTGCGCCAATTACGGGCCGAAAACGGCCCATTCTTTAAACGGTAATTCACAGTTCCATAGAGAACTATGGATTACGTCTCCTTCCCCCCCCGGGCGAATCCGCCGGGGGGAGATAATTCACCTGTCATTTTCTAGGGGGTTATACGCGCCGCTAGCAGTGATAGTCAATGGGCCGGCGAAGTGCGGCCCCCTGCTTACTCCCCCGCTCCCCGCCCCGCCACCTTGCCTACTCCCTCCCCCCCACCGGCGCCGTCACCATTTTGGGGGCCTGCCTGGGCAAACCGTTAGTCGAAATGTCCAAGCCCTGCTCTCTGAAAAGGGGGAAAAGTTCAGCTTTCTAAACCTGGAACACCCCAACAAACTTGGTGCGAATTTGTGCAAAAAAAAGCAGATGGATTTCAGATTTTCTAGTACATTGACGTGTACTAGAATCTGGCGGAAGATAGAACATGTTCAAAATTCCGGCGGAGGTCGGAATTTTAGAAATCCGACAATAGAAAATCTGTGCTGTGTATTGAATACAGTTCGGATATTCTATTGCTGTCTATGGGGCGGATGCTAAATACTGAATCCGCCGAAAAGAAAACCTGAAAACAGTGATGTAGAGACATGGCCTGATAATCCTTCTCCCTCCGCCTTGCAATAATTTCCAGCGAGTTTAATATGAGGGGTGCGTAGAGAGAGAGAGATCCCTATTTAAGGCAACCCTCCGAATTAACCGCTCTATATGATGCATTGTCCCACATCAACTTCTCTGGTTCCAGCTGTAAAAATCACAGAAAAACTTAATAATTCAACACAAATGGGTCTATAAATGTAAATCACTGCCAAAAGAAATATAGAATCCCTAATGAAATATACCTTTTATTATTCTATCATGAATCTATCAAGAAAATCCAGGTCACAAATCCAATGAGTAACAAAAATGCAATATTTTTAAAACACCATTAGAGGAGTAGGATCTATTGGAATAGAGACAAACAATCTCTGAATCACATGGATAGGTAAAAGTGTCAAAAAGTTATTCTCACATAAAGTGACACATGTCAGATTTCTAAAATGGGGCTCTGTCAGGAAGGTCAAAACTGACTCCGGCGGTAAGGGGTTAATATTTAACACATTCTCGGACTGGCCCACCAGAGAGTCGGTAAAGCTCCCAGTGAGTCCCAAGCTACAGTGGCGGAATTACTGCTGGCGCCACAGGGGGCCCGGTCGCCACATGTTCTCGATTTTTGGGACTGTGCAGTCTTAGCTATTAAGCCTGGTAAGTCTAAGGCCTTAAGCCTACCATGTGTCAGCTGCTAGCTCTGACGTAGGCAGCACAATGATGTTACATCATCACGTTGCCGACGCTGGGCTTCACTTGAAGCTGGCCTGCTGCGAGTCGCGGGAATGGGAGATAGTTGAGTTGTTTTTTTTCTTTTGTTTTAGTAATGGGGCCCTAGCTACTGCCTACCCAGAGCCCACTATCACCTACGTATCTGGGGCCCACTTACCTACAACCTACCTTACTAGGGCCCACCTCTAACCTACCAAACTGGAGACCACCTACCTATTTAGGGAACACCTACCTATCTGGGGATCTCCTACCTGAGGTCCACCCACCACCTACCTATATGGGGCCCACCTACCTACAACCTACCTAACTGTGGACCACCGACCTATGTGAGGCCCACCTACCTACCAAAGGTTCACCTACCACTTACCATCATAAGGGCCAATCTATCACCTATCTGGGGCCACTTACCTACAACCTACCTACCTGGGGCCCACCTACCACCAACCTAATCTACCTACATAACTGTGATCTACGTATCTACATATATAGATAATATATAGTTTTATATTTTTAATACTAGTGCTAAATAAAACAGATACCCTATTTGGACAAGTTCCTAGTGTCTTGTTTTATTCCTTATGCACTTTTTATTTTATTTTGACCTCTTTTACAATTCTGCTTATTATCAGTTTAGTTTTTATAGTACTTATCTACCTGGGGGCTATCTACCTACCTGTGGCCCACTTATCACCTGCCTACCTTAATGGGGCCTAACTACTGCATATCTACCTAACCGGGGCCTAGCAACCTACCTACCTATTTGGGTCCTATCTAACTGGGGCCTACCAACCTAACTACCTTCGGCCTACCCACCAACCTGTCTTAGGCCGGCCTACCTACTTAGGGCCTATTCTATTTTGGCTTTGGTTTTTCGCTGGCGTTCGCTGTTTGGGTTAAAAAAAAAAAAAAACACTAATAATAATTTGATAGATTGGAGAGTTACAGACACAGCAAAACCTACTTTGTGTTACCATGTTTTTTAATTAAATAAAATGTTTTCTTTTAATTGGGGAATTAGGTTTTGAGTTTTTTTTATTTACTTAACTATTTTTGTTTGCTTTTCCCTCTCTTTTTTTTTTATAGTCTCAATATGGGACTTGACTGCTTTTATAATGCATAGCAATACTTTACTTGTGACAAGCTACCTATTATACTCTAATATGCTCCTGTATATGGCAGACCCACAGGCTATCATTTGGCCTCTGGCTGCCATGGCAACCCGGGCACCTCACAATTGTGTTGCAAGGGTGCTTATGGGTAACAGATGGAGCCCCCTCCTTGTGTCAACCACTTAGATGCTGAAGATGCTATTGACCACGGTGTCTAACTGGTTAGATGGCTAGTATTGGCGCTGGCTCCATTCCTGGCTACCACAAGGGGAGCCCATCTGTACATTACAGGTGTCTCTCATTGTGGATGTTGGCGGCAAAGCCTCTGAGCTCCAGACTTGTCAACACTTCTGGGGATCCGGTAGAGTTTGCCTGGGGTTCCCCCTTTTATTAAATCACTGAGTTTTAGTAAATGCTTCCATATGAATAACAGAAACAAAGCATCTTTGTTAGAACTCTGTTTTTTGTTAATGGAGCTTGACATAATGTCTACTGTGATATTACATCATATAGTTGCTTTAAATGTAGTATTTTATTTCAGCCACAAGATGGCAGTATAAGAACACATTCTAATTTCTCATCCTTACACTTTATAGTTCTGTATTTCTGGATTATATAAAACGATCAGTCCTTTAAAATGGCAAAATACAATTGTTCACATTAGAAGACTCGAGTTACTATGTTTTGGTTACCTGCATTGCCTGGATGCTCGCCTAATGCAAGCTATAAGAATCTAAGCATCCCACGCTGCCTATTCCATAGAATAATAGATTCATGCTATGCCAATTGTGTAACCATTCCCTCGGCCACACAGGTCTTAATTTTTTCTTTATTTTCCTTTATAATCTTTGCTAAAGCGTAGAGATTTTATTTTACTTTAGTGGAGAGGAGAGATGCCAATGGAGCAATAGGTCAGAACTAAAAGTGACGCAGTGTTATGCTTTCACTAGAGCATGGCAATTGTTAGGACTCTGTAAATTAACTGGTATGTACATCAAGGGAAGGGGGATTATATCATGCAATATAATTGAGCTATTGGGAAAGTGGAGCATAGTCTTCCCCTGTGGAAAATAATGTTTTAAGATTCTGTTGATTCAGTCCCTAGATTTCTGTAGAGTTTAATTAGTCACTTGTAACCCCTAGGCTAGTTCAGAAAGCACCACGGTTCCACATGATCTGAGACGCATCCAGTTCGTTAGAGAACATACTTTGTTAGCTCTGAGTCTGTATATAATATAGGGCTCATTGATCTGCTCTCCATCGATCTGTTACTGTGAACCAGGTCAGCGGGGTAAATGCAGCTGAATATCTGCAGTCACGGCCACTCAGCAGAGCCACAATGAAGCTGCAGCTCACCGCCATATAGCTGTCGTATAGTAAATGGGTCACACAGAGCAGCCATTCTTCTGAATAGGTCTCTGAAGCTGCTTTACTTGGAGAATCAGTGTTCATTTTAATTGCATATACCAATTTGATTATGATAATCAGAAAGCCTTGAGGATCACCACATCTTATGGGATTCATTAACCAACTGAGCTCCTGGAACTAAGATCCGAGCAGATAAGTTAAGAAGTGGCAGTTTGCACCTTAAAATATTAAACTGGACCAGTTGCGCCCAGCTGTAATATTACGTAATTCCTATTATGGCTGCAATGCCCAAATCCCGCCACGTTTCTACTGCGCGCAGGAGGCTACGGTATTCGAGTCATAAAGCAGAGATGTGAAAATGACTTAAAGATATGGGCAAAGATAAATAAACATTTTAACCAAAAACTTTTCTGATTTTGCTTATTTTGGAGATACAGCAGGTTATCTATCCTGTTTGCTTACAGACTGTTTCCTAGGTTACCGACCAATGCTGTGTTCTAGCAGATATGTTATATTAAGAGGTGGGGGCTGGATCACTAGAGGACAGAAGTGGTAAGTAACCTAGAAAGCCTTCTGCAAACAAGCAGGATAGATAACTTGCTGTATCTCCTATATGAAGTAAAATCAAAGCAAAAATGTTGTTGCTAAGAATGTTTATTGACTTTTGCCTATATGTTTAAAGCTAATCAATGGGATAATTCTGAGCACTGCACTTCTTCATTTCTGATTGGCTGGCTTTGGAAAGCCAACTGTACAATGTACAGATTTATGGAACATCTCTTCGACTTTCTATGTGTCTGTGTACTGCTCGCTCAGCCCCCTCACAGCAACTCTTACAAATCATTTAAAGGAGTATTCCCACTTGATCGATTAGCTTTAAACATGTAGGAAAAGATAAATTAAGGCTATTACCAAATGCATTGCTGTTTTGATTTTGCTTCTCATCAGAGTTAGGAGCAGATCTTTATCCTGTTTTAGCAGACAGGTTTCCCTTGTTACTGACTACCTCTCTCTTCTCTTACAAGCTGTAACAGTGGTCGGGATGGTGACATCACTTCCTGCTCTGCTTGTCATCTCTGTTGCTGACAACCATCACCAATGTCCCTCTAACTGGTTCAGCCAGGAATAGTAGAGCTGATATACCAATCACTGCTGTAGGCTGTAGACAGCCTGAACAGGAAGTGGGAGTCTGAAGCTGCTTGTTGCTCTGTAAGACAGCATTTTGAGACAACCCTTTTAATTACAGTATGACAAGTCTGATGCTGCAGCTACTCTCCTCTTCATCTGCAACCTACTTCTTGCCTTTGTACATCAGGAAGATTAGCAAAAAATAGGAGACTGGTATGGTAGGTATGTGGCTGCAGCATCTGATGCCAAAGGGTTTGCATGTTGTCTGGAGCCATGCTTAGATGTGTCTTCTGATATTAAGCAGACCTAAATACTTGTCATACTAAAAGCCGAATAAGTAACATCAGTTTTAGTCCTCCCATTACTGTTAGAGAAAAAGTAAACTCTGTCAGTCTGATTTGCATATAAACACTTTTCTAATGCTCAAGGGGTTTTACCATGAAGTAAAATTGATGTGGGAAGCTTGCAAATTAAATAATAAATTTTTTTACCATTCATCATTATTAAAAATTCTGAACCATTTTTGTTGGAGCTGCTACCTTAGTTATCCATAGTGTACAGCTCTTCACCAGGGAATCCGACCAGTGAAAAGCTCCTCAGTCCTGACTGCACATGCTCAGACATCACCTCTCCTCTGAGGCAGCCACTGTCAGTCTATTCCTTGCCTTGTAATCACACACACTCACTGCAGAGCAAGTATTCAACCCTAGGTGCTGTCATTCTACTCCTGTCTGCTGTACTCCACAGTAATTAGTCATATGCTGCATATAAGTTATCATCATGCTGCTTGTTTTTTATGGTCTATCTAAATATTAGGGGCTAGATGGAGATGTGGTGTAAAAGTTTAGTGTAATCTGAAAATGTATTGAATGGACTCACTACTCCAACCATCGTTAAAGGGGTTGTCCAGTTTAAATTTGTATTTTATGTTGAGCATAATGCTGCCATTTTATAATTCAAAAAATCCCTTCCGGTCCAGCACTGCGCCGTCCTCTCTCTCCGCCAGTCTTCTGTTTTTTTCCCGTCTTGAATCATACGGGTCGTGACGATGTAACTGCTGATTGGCTCCGGCAGTCACATGCCATCACCTGACATCAACCTTCGAAATACTTACTTCCAAATGGGGATTTCAGCCAATGGCACGTGACTGCTGGAGCCAATAAGCAGCTGCTGACGCGACATCCCACTTGATTCAGGACTGGAAGACAGCAGGAGATCGGTGGAAATGGAGGGAGGCGCAGTGCTGGATCGGAGGCGACTATAGCTTCTTTTAATTTTACAATGGCAGCATTATACTGAAGAAATAATACAAACTGAATCTGATCAACCTCTTTAACTCCTTAACGACCGCGCACCGGTCTTTTGGCCTCGCTGCAGACACAGGAGTTTGCCTGGCGCCTGGCGCCGCAATTGCGTTGGCATTGGAGCTGTACTACACAGCCTGATCCTCAGCTGTCCTGCGAGAAACCGGTAGCGGAGGAAACCTCCGCAACCGGTGCTTTAACCTTTGATTCGGCGGTGGTTGCTGCACGCGCAATCAAAGGGTTCCCCTGCTTGTCTGGAGATCGGAATACCCGGTGAATCTCGACAGAAGCTCAGGGACGGCTGTCACAGCCCTTGGGACATAGAGTTGCGCCCAGAGCTGTCTGTGTAACAAGCCAGTGCTTAGGGCAGACTGTGTGCTGTCCTGATCACTCCCTGTGTCAGACTGACACAGACTACAATGTATTAGCATATATGAATATGCTAATACATTACTAAGAGTAAAAAAAAAAAAAAATGTAAAACAGTTCTTCCTTCAGGGGATTAACAAAAAAAAAGTAAAAAAAAAACAAACTAAAAAGAGTAAAAAAAAAAAGAATAAAAACATAAATAATAAAATAAAAATAAATATTTAATAAAAAATAATTGTGCATAAATTACACACACAAAAAAACCTACACATATTTGGTATCCACACGACTGTAATAACCTGTAGAATTAATCTAACAAGTTATTAAGTGTGAAATGTGAATGGTGTAAAAAACAAAAATAAAAAAACAAAAACATTTTAAAAAAAAAAAATACTGCAATTATTTATAAGTGAACTTAAACTATTCCCCCATAAAGTACAACTTGTCTCGAATAAAACGAGGCCTCATCCAACTGCGTCATTATAAAAAAATAAAAAAGTTACAACTGTTGAAACACAAGGAGGCAAAAAACTAATAAAATGTTCTGGTCATTTACTACTTTTCAGGCGTTCGGCTTAAGGGGTTAAAGGAAAAAATTAAAAGCTTGTGCTGGTTGAAGTAGAGGGTGGAGAATTATTGACTTCTAAAGGGAGATGTGGATAGAAATTACTCAGTTTTTTCCTATTTACATAGAATTTCCCAGTGGTGACGTCCAAAATGTTATTAAGAATAATAAGTCATCCGTCCTTCATGATCTTGTAGACTGTCCAGCAGGGAGGTGTCATTTTTTTTTATTTTCTTTTGAAGTGTTCACTACTTTGAAGAAATAAATGTGAAATATTACATTTGTTATCAAATCATTTTTATTTTTTGTGGCAGTTATGTTTTTTTCTTACCCGCTCCTTCCCTTCATCTGGGTCTATATATATACCTTACTAAGGTATACAAATGTGCTCTCATACATTGGGGTCTGTTTGCTTCTTTTATTGTAAAACAATGTGTAATTTGACATATACTTTTTATGGTTATAAACCGTGTATTAGCCTAAAGTTATCCAGCAGTTAAGCTGCCCCTTCTGTGTACTCTATGTATAGAGGTGAGATATAAGTTCAGTGTTTAATGAGGAGGAGGACACGTGTAATGACCAGCCCTGGGAGGCTCGCAGATGAGCGCCTTCTAGCCTCAGGACAAATACACACAATAATCAGTAATAAACACCGTACACTTGAGTCCACTGTCGTACAACATGGTCTGTGCGAGACGCGAGAGCTCCTTATATTGAAGTCCTATATCCGAATCCCAGGAGGAAATTATTATCTGTGCTGTAAATAAAACCTTATTACATAAAGTAGCTTCTGGCATCCTCATGATTGAATGCGTGTCTACAGTCACATGCTGATCTCCCACACATGATTCTACAGGGAATACTCTGGGAGTTTAACCTTCCATGTGCTGAGTATACACAAAACTATACCTGAACTAGATCTGATCAGCCATAACATTAAAACCACCTGCCTAACATTGTGTAGGTCCCCCACCTGCTGCCAAAACTGCTCGGACCCTCAAGACATGGACCCTCTGAAGGGGTCCTGTGGTATCTGGCACCAAGACATTGCAGAAAATCCTTTTGACCCCTTAGTGTCCAGGCTTGATGCTTACATCAACATTGTAGGCAACTTTGGAAGAAGACAGGAGTCTCTGACTCTGACCCGGTCATCTATTGTAGTAAGCATTAACCTTTTTGCAATAGTAGCTCCATTGTGGAATTTAAGCCCTTAAAAAAGTTGTCCCACTTTAGACAATAATGACATATATGCTATCGTTGTCTGATAGGTCTGGGTCTGACCTTTGGGACCTAGACCTATCTCCTAAACAAGCGTCGAAACCTCTCTAAACGTAGGTGGGCCAGTACTCTCCCATAGACATGAATGGGAGTTCCGAGTTTGTCCAAGCATTGCCAAGCACTGACTGTTCCCTTGTTGCCTTATATATCTAACCCCTGACAGGAGCCATTGTCTCAGTATAATCAATGTTAATCACTTTACCAATCAGTGGTTTTGATAAGTGTCTCTGTGTGTGTATGTATACATATAGACTCTACAGTCCACACTGTCCCCAATCTCCTCACCTTCTATTTCAACATGGTCGCCGAACAGGGATATATATATTTTTTAACATTAACTATTAACATTTAATAGTTTTAAATGACTATTTTGCATTTGCGAGGCTGCTTGGTGTATATTAATCTGGCGTTACATCTGAATAATATATACACACACACACAAATACAGTTGAAACCAGAATTTTACATACACTATATAGAAAGATACATATGCAGATTTTTCTCACTATCTGACATGAAATCGGGATAAACCTTACTCGTTTTGGGTCAATTAGGAACCAAATTTATTTATATTTGACAAATGCCAGAATAATGAGAGAGAGAAATTTTTAAGGCAATTTTATTACTTTCTGCAAAGTCAAACGTTTCCATATATTTCATTAGTATGAAATTAAGCCATGTGAACATGGCCTTAGAGTATTTAATGCTCAAATCTGCAGTTTTCAGCCAGAAAAGAGTCATGAAAAGAGTCAGTTTTTTCAATACCCGACCCACCTGAGGCTAGCCCCGCCCACCTCAACTGATAAACCTATTACTTTGAATAGGTAGAAACATGAGAATAACTGTCAGTGGACGGGGCTAGCCTTTGGTGGGCGGGGCTAACACCTGCTCATGAATAAGACTTGAGGGTAAATGCTCTAAAACTACAGCATCTTACAGAATAAGGGACACAGAACTGGAAACAGCAGGTCTGTCACTAGCTTGTGCTGTCCTCAGCAAGGGGGGCATAACCTATGTGACAGGTTCCCTTTAAAGGTGTAGTAGCGCCTCTATACAGTGCAGTGCGGTATTACGTGTTCTGTACTGCTCTCTACATCTGTAAGGATGAGCATCTCCTGGGCACCAGGGGAGGGCCCCATTTTCTTTTTATTCTATGTACCAGTCAGTGAAGGTCCAATTCTGATACTGCCATGAAAACTAAACCCTTTTCTGCCAATCCAACTTCCTTAGCAGAGCTGCAGTACCCCTCCGTCTGCTTCATGTCACAAAGAAGCTCCCGTCCTCAAAATAGAAAGTGATTTCCAGCTTCCTGCAGCTCTTTCTGATACTATATGGAAGGACTTGTTTTATCTCTATTAGTTATTTGCTTCATTTTCTATAGTCCTTATGTTGCATTATGTTGGTGACATTTTAGGGCTTCAGATCCACTTAGCAGTTATGCTTTCAACATACAATGGTTGTCCGACACCAATTCATTTTGTATGTTTTCACACGTTCCGTCGTTGCAGTACGTTGCGCAGGTTGCGGTCGTCCATTCCAAGTGGGAGCCATCAGATTGACTTTCTAAGCTAAATATTAAACTGTTCCTGAGGTGTTAATGGGAACATCTCCGGCTTAAATTTTGTGCTCATTGCTTTGCAGGTGAAACCTACGGATGGCTGTTGCTAGGCAACCGCTTCAGCATCGTCACATATTTCCTTGTTACTCCCGATGAGCAGAGCAGTGTTTTGCAGTCTGCGGTATGTAATGAGGTTAATAGCGTTGCATTTTATGGGAAGGTTCTGGACTGAGCTGTGAATTCACAGAGACACAGTGTTATTCGGGGCAGTGCGGCCTCTGCAGATGGGATAATCACTTCATTATTTGCCATGCAGCAGTATCTGATGAGAAGGAAAGGACATTTCTTGTGTGTGAATAGCTTTTAACTTTCATGCTAAACCTACAGATGCAGCAGAACTTTCTCATGTGATGTCAGCAGTTTTACATAGGACTGCAAAACCTATTACATTGCTGCTGCCTGCACAACTTCATACAGCTTGAGAAAGTTAGCTACACGTACATACATAGAGATGTAGCAGAGCTGAGCTTCTCATTTATTTGCTTAGGTGCTTGCTATCAAATGAATTAAATTAATATACGAGTATATACACAGTAGAGTCACATTGTTATGACCATATTGACTGCATCCCACAACTGCTGGAGGGTGCGTTGGAGAGGATCCATAGAGAAAACAAGATGATTGAGGTGATCCCACAGATGCTCAATTGCGTTCAAGTCATTAGGGATTGGGGGTCATGCTCTTCCAACCAATGTTGTGACATGTAGCAGTGTCTTGCTGGAGGATACATTCTGCCACAGCATATATGTATCACAGGGAAATGATAAAAAATCACTGACTTTCTTTAGGGAAATGATCCCACAAAGTTGTTATTTTAACATCTTCCATGATTTGATCAAATCCCTATTTTCATCATTTCCCTGCGACATATGCATGAACGTGATATGCAAGGGTAGATTCCTACCCAATTAAACTGAGAGCGCCTTCCACATGGAAAAGTGCCTGAGAGAATGCCACAAAAACATCCCCCAGCCATAATGCTGCCATCACTAGCTTGTAGTCTTCCAGCAATGTTTGCAGGGTGCTTGTTCTCTGATGTTTCTTGCCTGACATGCCAACGTCCATCCATTTGATGAAGCAGAAAATGTGATTCATCAGAGAAAGCAACACTTTGACAATCAGTGAAGGTCCAATTCTAATACTGCAGTGAAAACTAAACCCTTTTCTGCTGATCCCACTTCCTTAGCAGAGGTGCAATGACATACATCGGCTTCGAAACTCCATATGCAGTAGGGTTTGCTGAACACATGTTTTACACATGTCTGGATGCCCCCTGGTTAATATTACCAGTGAGTTGTGCCACTGTAGCGTGCCGCCCCCCTTTGTGCACCTTCATAGTTGACATTCACCTCTCACATTAGTGGCACATGATGCTCCACCATTTTCATGTTTCCATGTTGTTAATACGCAATGGTGCCATATATTCGCTTACGATACACTTTCACCACGTCAGCACATGTACAGTTCACAAACTGCACAGTATCAGAAGTACTGCCCGAAAGCTAATGTAGGTGTGGAACTATCCCCTATGAACAAGTGTTGTTTACTGTATATTACATATATATTGTGTATATAGAGGATAGTAAGGGGTTAATGTGACTAAGCACTTTATTGGTGGCAAGGGTGCTTTAAGCTGGGAAAGCATGTTTAGGTCTGTAGAGGAGATGCTAGTGGCTGCAGGTCCAGAGAGAGGGGAGCCGGCCACGTGCTTGTCAGTCCAGTTCAAAAATTCAATTGAGTTGAATGGTTAGTGTGCTCCAACAATCATTCCACCCACCAGCCAGCAGTGTGGTGGGCAGGCTGCAGAAACACCAACAACCTGGTACTCACAGGGAGGAGAGAGAAGAAGGAGCAGAAGCAGGGACAGGTAGACGGCAGAGTGGAAGGAGGAGAGAATATCAGTAGCACAGAGCGGGGAACTTTCTTGGGAGAGTGGAAGGAGACGGGATATAGGGAAGAGGAGGCCTAATATAGTAGCCAGGGAGCATACCAATGTCAGCAAAGAGCCCTTAGGCATGACCACTACCCTATAGGCTAAAGCAGAAAGACTGTGGAAAGGCCTGTGAGACAAACTATAAGGGATTGCTGGAGAAGCAACTACAATTGCGAATAAAGTGTGAGGTACTGCAAGAATATTGTCTACCTGTGAGGAGTAATGTGATATACTAGTATGTGTAACCTGCTCAAGCTCCTGTAAATAAAGCCTGCAAGATCCCTAAGCCGAGAGTCATTTTGTTCCTTCCTGTGTAAATGCACTACACCTCCCAGCCATCCCACAATGGTAGGCCTGACATGCACGTACTTCCGAAAACTAGGTGTACTACCTGCCTAGGACCTGCGCCTATCCCCGTCTACCTTCTCATGAATGCACCTTACACTAATAATCATCCCTTTTTGCAACACTAGTAAATCACCCCTCTTACCCATGACAGCAACAAGGGATATGTGTGTAGACAGCCTATTGCACATGTTATATACCCACCAAGCCTGCTCACCACACATGATTTCCTTCATGAACTCACGCTACCAACTTCTAAAGGAAGCGGTCATAATCATGTAACCTAACTGTGTAAAGTTATTTACTTGCATACTGTATATAAAGTCCTATTTACACTCTAATTAACATTTCAGCTCAGGAGCCTATTATTTCTCATTGATTTTGTATCGATAATGCTGCTTCGCAGGACATTTACAATAGACATTGCTTTCTAGCCCTCAATTTTGGCGAGAGCCGAAACAAAGAGACAATATCTTTCTGCACCAATAGTTGGAATAAACAATAGCTGAGCTGAGTTTTTCAGCTGACACAACTCAGGGTCACAGAGACCGATCCAAAGGAGTTTTCACTGAATTCTATGGTAGATTGTTGTGGGCATGCTCTGTCATTTGTGCAGAGGAAAGGCAAAAGCTGTGGACATCACTTCTTGTCAGTGATGCTGTTTTATTTGCTTCCAGCTTTACTATAGAGACACTACCTTTTCTTATTATTGTGCCCACAGCATACACAGCACAAGCTGTAAAGAAACAGAGATGGTGATCCTTGTGAGAACCCGGTGGTCTTTGGAAAAATGGCAGTATTTCCGATTTTTTACAGTACAGTACATATTGTATCATGAAAAAAAAATCATCCACATAAAAAAAAATATATAATATTAAAACTTCATTTACAATTTTTAACATGAAAGAAATGTTGCACCTAGTCCCCTATCCTATCTGACTGTGCTCGCTCTCTGAGGAAGGGTTTGTACAAGGCCATGATGGAACATATACCCTGCTGCTTTGTTCAAAGTCTATGGGATGGATGAAGATAGCTGAGTACAGGGCTGAGCCATCATCATCAATTCCATAGAAACTGATGGAGAAGCCGTCCGCAGACTCCACCATTATTCAAACAGTTTGCTCAGTGAGGAGGGACAAGGGGCATGGGGCCCAGTTTTAGTGATCCCAGCAATGAGTCATAGACCTTGAATGTAGTGAAGACATTTCCTTCTGCTCCTCAGCCCCAGTGCTAAATCTCTGGCAGGGTGCCACCATTATATGCTATTTATATTACTATTACCACTTATGTGTCACAGAGGCCTTTAAGGAGAACCTGTCACATAGATTATGCCCCCCTTGCTGAGGGCAGTACAAGCTAGTGACAGACCTGCTGTTTCCAGCGCTGTGTCCCTTATTCTGTAAGATGCAGGAGTTTTAGAGCATTTACCCCCTGTATAGAGATGCTACTACACCTTTAAAGGGAACCTGTCACACAGGTTATGCCCCTCTTGCTGAGGACAGCACAAGCTTGTGTCAGACATGCTGTTCCCAGCGCTGTGTCCCTTATCCTGTAAGA
The DNA here is from genome assembly GCA_025379985.1 of Phyllomedusa bahiana. NCBI lineage: Eukaryota > Metazoa > Chordata > Amphibia > Anura > Hylidae > Phyllomedusa > Phyllomedusa bahiana. Next base: position 60,803 of record JAODAL010018594.1, read on the forward strand.
CGCTGGCGTTTTAGAGCATTTAATGCTCATATCTTATTCATGAGTAGGTGTTAGCCCCGCCCACCTGGCAGTTATTCACATGTTTCTGCCTATTCAAAGTAATAGGTTTATCAGTTGAGGTGGGCAGGACTAGCCTCAGATGGGCGGGGTTTTTAAAAAAAAAAACTGCCCTTCTGAAAAATCTTCTGGCTGAAAACAACAAAATTTGACCCTTTAAATATTTTTAAACTCCTATCTTCCCAGAAAAAGGGGACACGTGCGGAAAAACCGGGTCTAAACATAGTTTGTGCTGCCCCCCACCCAAGGGGGGAAAAATTTCTATATGCCCGGGTTTCTTTTTTAAAAACCCCAGCCCTTGGGACAACAACACCTTAAAAATCTTGCATGGGCTTTGTTTTTAAAAATAAATTTCCATTTTAAAGTTTTGGCCCGGGGCAAGAGCAAATCTCAGGGATTGCCGGATAGATACCCTTATTATATTTGTTTACACAGAGCATGCCCCTGGATGAAAAATGTGTTTTATTTGCCATCAGTTGTTTAAAGTAAATGAGATAACTTAAAAAATTTCAAAAGGAGAACTGTAAACCATTTCCCAAAAAGCCCTTTTTTTAGAAAATTTGCTTTTATTACACATAAAAGAGCAACTATTTTTTTCTCAGAACTCTACATTCCTCTTTTCCTGGAAGAGAATGAATAAGCTGACAGCAACTGTTACCATTACTTTTGTCAATGGGGTGTGCCTCTTAGAAATTTAATTTACAGAAGGTTTCTGAACTGTCTGCACCTCTGCCCTCTTACAACAGTAAACATATTCCCAGTTCATCTGGCCCAAGAGGGCATCCTGCACCAGTAGTCACTCTCTGTCCTTTCCGTACCCTAATAAAAAATTTGGAAAAAAAAGGAAAGATTTCCTAGAGTATTCAAAAAAGTTGAAACCCCCTCACATTTTTTTGAAAATATTGTTTTTAACTGTATTTTTCATGGGCCCAAACTAAAGAAAAACCCCCTTGGATACAATATAAATTTGTAAGTAACAACTTTTATAACGGGTGAAAAATGGGTGTGCCCCCAAAATAACCACACAAAAACCCTTTCAAGGGCAAAAAACCCCCCGGAAAAAAAAAAACAAAAATTTTTTTAAGGGAAAAAAAAATTAACATTGTGTGTGTGGGGGAAAAGCAACATCCCACACCCACAATGGACAACCCATCTTCCCCAGGGGAGCATAGTGGGGGGCCCGCTGTTTGAGGGGAACAGAAAAAAATTTTCTAGTTCAATTAAAACCCTAAAGTTTTATGAGTTGGGTTTCGAATTTCTATTCGAACTCAATTTCAAACCCCCCTTTTAAATTTAATGGGAAAAAATTTTTGGGTTTAAATTTTTTATACCAAAACGGTGGGGGAAAAAAGCTGAAATTACCATCCTAACAGTAAACTTGGATATTTGGGAAAAACTTAGTAAAGGGAAAATTTGGTTTAAGGTGACAAAAAAAAAATTGGGAAGGGGGTTTAAAATTTTAATTCCTTTCAATGGCAAAACTGAAAAGAGGGGGACAGCTTGCAAGCAGGGACTTGCTATAAAAGGGTTTGCAGCGATAGCACTGCTTTTGGGGCCCCTTGCACCCTGGGGGGGCCCAAAACCCCCTTTTGGGACAAGAAATTTTGAGACGGTTGTTTATACAATTATGACCCCAAAAGGGCAAAAACAAAAATTTTGGGGCACTAAAGTACGTTTTAACCCAAATCAAAGGGCACTCTGTAAAAATATATTCTATGTACTGGGGTTTTTGGGTTTTTATTTTGACCCCGCAAATGTCACCAAATAACAACATCGGGGTGGGGGAAAAGAGGGAAAGCCGGGAAATTACCAAACTCCCAAACTATTGAGGGTTTTAGGGAGAGGAAAATGTATCTAACTAACTAAGGGCAGTCTGTACAGAAAGAAAAGGTGGGGGGCTAAAAATGGGTTCAAAAAGAAATTTACTTTTAAAAAAATTTTACAGGGCCCAATTTGATTTTGCACCCAAAAGAGACCCCTATACCTCAGTGTGATGTTTTTGCTCTTCTCTGTGTCTGCACTGATTAGTTTGGCTCCCCAAAAAGTGCGGGAAAGGGGGGATTGGAGGGGGCGTTTAAGTCGAAAGCCGCTGAAAACTAAACTAAAAAGGCATTAAAAACTAGAAATTTTTTTCCATACAACGAAAAATTTTTGGTTCGAGTTCAAAAATTTGAAAAATTTTCTACTAGAATTTAAACTTTTCTAAAACAATTCGATAAAACACAAATGGCTGCATCATGGGGGGGAAAGGGTTTTTGTTAGCAGGGACGGGGAACTGGTCAAAATTTTAATTTGGTTCCAATGGCATAAATGGGGGGCAACCCTTGAGATAAATTTTTAGGGTTGAAAAAAGCGTGAGACTGGGGCGTATTCCCCTTTTCAGGCCAAAGGCCCCAAAACCACACAGCCAAACCCCCCGGGGAAAGGGTATAAATAAAAGCATATTTACTAGTGCTTCAAAAAATTGGGAATATCTTTGAAAATTTAAAGGGGGGGTTCTCCCAGGACTATTTTTTATGGTTAAAAAGGGCTACAAATAAATTAAAATTTTCATACTGTAAATTTTTAAAACAATAGGGGTTTTTCCCCTATTACTTTTTAAATTTTATAAATTTTCATTTATCTTTTCAGTGATTTTTCAAAATTTTTAGATGCACAAAACTAGTATTTTTTAAAACCCTTTTAAGGCCCCAAGCCTTTTTTGGGCCCTTTCCCTGACACACCCCTATTTTTGAAATCTGACGTTAAATTTTTTGGTGAGAAAAATTTTTGACCCCTTTTACCTACCCTTTGTGTTCCCGAAAATGTTTTCCCTCATGACACATTGTGTTTTAAAAGTTAGTAAAAAATTTTTTTCCCATACAATTTTTTTGTTTGTGAAAAATATCAAAAATTTTCTTTGAAAAAATTTTGGAAAAATTTGCGATTTTGAAAGTTGCAAAATTTCTGCGTGAAAGACAGAAAATTTAATTCCCCACAAAATATTTATAACAAATTTAACCCTATGTCCTATAGTTGGCTTCTTTTTTTAAAAGGGTTTTTTTTTTTTTTTTTAGGGACTTTAGAGGGTTTAAAAAAAATTTTATTTAAGTAATTTTCCCCTTTTCCCAAGAAAATTTGAATATACTTTTTTTTTAGGGCCACTCCATTTTGACGTGGTTTTGGGGGGCCCCTGCATGTTAGATCCCCCCAAAAGTGACCCCATCTGAGAAACAAATTTTTTTAAACGTATTTACAACATATTTAGGAATTTTGTAACCTTTAGTATTTCCCAGAAATTAAAGCAAAGTGGCGGTGAAATTTCAAAATTTCATTTTTTTTTCCCAATTTTAAATTTTTAAATCCTTTTTCCAGGAATACAAAAAATGTGCTAGGAAAATGCAATTAAACTAAATTTCCCCCCCGGTCTGCCCGTTTTTAAGAGATATCCAAAAGTGGCCCAAGGCATTATTTGGCTCAAAACCAAAAGAATAGGAGGAGCACCAAAGGCCCCTTTCTGGGGGTCCCCTTTTCAATCGTTTTTTTAAAAGGGGCCATTTCGGGTTTGGGGGGACACCCCCTAAGGTGTTTAAAAATCAAAAAACCCAACCCCTTAAAAAAACCGCATATTGGAAATACCCCCCTTAAAGGGAAATTTATCCGGGGGCTTTGGTATATAAAACCCCACAGGGATTCAAATTTTTTTTTGGGATAAGGTTTGTGAAAATTAAAAAATTTTTTTTTTCCATAATCTGCATTTTTTTGTTTAAAATGTTTTATCTATAAAAGGGAACCCCGGGGAAAAAGAACCCTAAAACTTTGTTAAGCAATTTCTTCCAAGTTGGGCCCAATACCCAAATGGGGGGGTTTTAAAACTCCCAGTTTGGGCGCATGGAGGGGTAAAAGGGGAGGGGCGCTTTTTGGTTTTGGGGAAAGCGATTTTGGGGGGGGCCATGTCGCATTTCCCAAACCCCCCAAATGGGCGAACGGCAAAACCCCTTTCCCAGAAGTCCCCCCATTTTTGGGATTCCAAAACCCATCGGGGATTCATCTAGGATTATTCTACATTTTGGGTCAAAACAGGTTTTTCCAAAAAGGTTTTTTTCTTTTGGGGCAATAAAAAAGGGGGGAAAAAAAAACGCATTTCCCGGTTTTTGGGTTTTTTGATTTAAATTTTTTCCGCATTCCCCGTGCGGGAAAAAATGATGTGATAACTTTATAGGGGGGTGGGTACAATTACAATGATATGTTTTATATATTTTTTTTTCTTTTTTTATTATTTTCCCGTAAAAATACTTTTCTAAAAAAAATTGGGTTTAATTAGGTTGCCCTTTTTTGACGCCATAACTTTTTTATTTTGTGTGTGCAGAGCTGTTTTGGGGGGCTTGTTTTTTGGGAAATGAGTTAAAAGTTTTTTTTTGGTACCATTATGGGGTGCATTAATGCTATGTTTTTGTGAGATGTTTTGAACAAAAACAGCAATCTTGGTAGGTTTTTTTTATTTTTATTTTTATAGCGGGGCACTGTACGGTATATATGACATGGTAGCTTTCTTAGCGGTCAAAACCATTACCCGATAAATTTGTATTTTGTTTATGTTTTCCCGCTTTTAAAACAATAAAAACATTTTATTCAACCAGGGAAAAAACGTTTTAGCATCGCCCTGGGCTAGAGGGAACCCTAACCCTTTTTAAATTTTTTTGTGCCCTTTGGGTGTGTAGGGACTTTTTTTTTTTGGAGATGAGGGTTTACGTTTTTTTTAGTATCATTTTTTGGGGGGGCAAGGCTTTTTTTATCGGGTTTTTTAAAATTTTTTGGGGCCAGGGTGAAGAAATTTCTGCAATCCAGTTTGGTTTTTTTATTTTTATTTTTAAAAGGGCTCATCCCTGCAGTAACCCCTGTAAGTTAGCTTTACTCTTTGGGTCGCTACCATTACGGCGAAACCCCAAAAAAAAAATTTGTTTTTTTTTAAAGTTGAAGCATTTAAAAACCAAAAAAAAGTTTTAAGGTGTTAAAAAATTTAAGCATCGCTATTTTGAGAGGATCCCTTTTTTTTTTTTTCCGTATTCAGGTGTATAAAGGAAATTTTTTTTTTGCGGGATGAACGACGTTTAAAAAGGTACCCTTTGGCTTTCTAGGAGTTTTTTTATCGTTTTTTTTTCCCTTTTATGTGCTGCGGGGATGAACAATAATTTAATTCTGTGATTGTTTTTTGTTGTTTTTTTAAAGGGGTTCATTTTTCGGGGAATTAAAAATGACCAATTTTTAGGGCAGGGGTTACACCCCGCGGCGATAAAAAATATGAGTCTTTAAATTTTTTTTTTGAAACTTTTTTGGGGGGAAAAGGCGTTTTGTAAAGGGGGGAAAAAGGGGGGTGTATGTATTTTTTTTTTATTTTTTTGTTTGTGTTTTATTGTTTTTTTAAAAATTTTTTTTGTTTTTTTACGTTTTTTTTTTTACATTTTCCCCCCTGGGGGGATTTGAATGAAAAGAAACTTTTTTGATCCTCATTCAATGGAATCAGTGCAAAAGCTTGTTTGGGTATGATGGGTTTCCAAAGACAACTGGCCGCCCCGATGCCGGGACATGCCTCCAAGCACGGGGGGGCATCGTGACGTAAAAGAAACCCCGGGAAAGGATTCTTGCCCCGTGCTCTCGTAAAGGGAAGGGAGGAGCTGCCCGGGGTCGCCCGGGTCCCTGCACCCGCTGCCCCGGGGGCAGAGACGCAGGGGGGCGATCTCCTCCGTCTCTCTTAGTTATTGGACCCCATGGTCGGGTTAAAAAAAGGGGTTTAAGGCCCCCCCCAAGGGATCCCCCTTGGGGCCGGGCGCTGCGGGGGTGGGCAGCTGTAATATACAGCTGACACCCCCCCGCCGATGCCCCGAAAATTGTTTGGGGTTCGCGCGATTTCCCCAGGGCGTATCCTATCCAGGGGCGTGAAAACCCCCAAAACCCCCTGGGGTATGGATACGGGCCCCAAAGGGCGGGTTTAAAGGGGTTTTTTTAAAAAGCCCATTTAAAGTCCGACCTAAAAACCCCTTGAGAATCTGGGGACAGGGCATGAAAAATGCTTTTTCACAAACGTTTGCCAAACCCCCCGATTTAGTTTTGAGCAAATTTTCCCTAACCCCTATTTTGAAAGAAGACCCGGGCAAAAAAATTTCCCTACTTTTATTTTTTTCAAATTGCAAAAATTTTGGGAAAAAATTTACCATATAAAATTTTCTTTACACTTAAAAATACTTTTGGTTGTTTTTAAACACATAAAATTAATAAGTTTTTTTTTTGGGGGTTTAAAAATTTTAAAAAAGGAACAGTTCCAAAGGGGGAGGGGAAAACTTTTGTAATCCACTTTAGCATGTTGCGTGATGCCGTTCAGGGCTCCAAAACCATGTCCTCCTGATACTTTATCTTTTTGCTACTTTGTTAACCATGAAGGGGCCCCCCTGTATTAAAAAGTCCCAGGGCTAAACTCTCTTCATTGCCCCTAGCAACCAAACGGAAGCCCCTTCCCTTTTTTCCCGAGAAGTATGAAATGAAAGGGGGTTCTCTGATTGGTTGCTATGGGCAATGAAGAAAATTTTGACCCAAAATTTTAATATATTTTGGCCCCAAATTTCTCAAAAAATGAATTCCCCTAAGCCAGATTGATCTACTAAGAACGAAAAATTTAGATTTCAAAGCCTGTCGATAGAATTTACACTGACTTCTGTAGAGGGAACTATCTTCTTCTTTTAAGACATGCAAGTGGGGTAGGGCAGATTTGGTTCAAAAGTTTTATTTTAAACAATTACAAAAGTTTTTTTTTAAAAGCCTTTTAAATACATGTGTTTATAAAATAAAATTGATTCAAAAATTATCCACAGCCCTTTTGCATAAAAATGAAATCCAGAAAATCACATTTTTTTAATATTGTTTTTAAATCAAGTCATTCTCCTGCCTTTACTTTTCCCTCTTTTCCAGACCCCCTGGGATTTTTTCCCCCCCTGAAATCATTCTGTAAGTTTCAAAACAGTGTCGTCTTCCCCTTAACTTTGCAGTATTAAACCTCACATTGTGTTTGCCCCTGCCAAAGCCCCCAATAAAAAAATCCCATATTGAGTTTGAATAAAATTTTTTCCCCTAGAAAGTGTCCCCCAAAAAAAAACTATCCCAAATATTGTTGGGGTGTGAACACAAATGTTTTTAAGTGTGCACTTAAAATTAATCCGACACCGTGCCACTGGGAATTTAAAAAAAATTTTCCCAAAAGGGGGCACCCTGAATAAAAAAATCCCCCAAAATGTCCCCTAAAAAAAATAGCCAATATGCTTGAATAAAAAAAGTTTTGGGCATGTCCCCACCCAAGGGGGGACAAAAAACCCATCGGGTTTTTTTTGTTCCGTTTTAAATGCCGTTTCCCCCGGCCCGAGGGTCGGGTTTTCCCCCCGGATGAGTGGAGAAAAGCCTCCCCCTTCAATGGGCATGCAAAATTTTCCGTCCCAAAACCGGGGCAGAAAAAGGTGCATGCACAATGTTTTTCGGGGGGGGGGCGGTTTTAAAAAAAAGCCCGATGGAAAACCCTGCGGTGGGGGGCTGGTTTATGGGTTTTCCATAGGCCCCCTTTTGCTTTTTTTGCGGTGGTTTTTTTTGACGGTCTGCAAAACCGCCAAACCCTTTTAAAAAAAACCCTCCCCAAAACCCCCAAAATGGGGCCCTGCCCTTAAATTTGTATGACATTAATTTTTTAAAACTTTTTCCCCTGAATAAAAAGTTCCCTGTAAGTGGCCCCAAATAAAAATTTCCCCCCCCCCAATGTGCGCCGAATAAGGATATTCCCCCCCTTTTGCTCCAAAATTTAAAAATAATTTGACCCACAAAAAAGGGCATGAATCAAATGTGCCCCCCCCAATTTTTACCACAAAAGAAAAACTTTTTCCCAAATTGCCTTGCCCTTTGTCCAAAAAATTTCCCGGGCCCCCCATGAGGAAAACGACAACTGGGCCCAAATTTTTTACACAATTACTCAACAGCTGCCAGGCAAAAAAAGGGTTGGGGATTTCTGGCCCGGCTTGTACAAACAGCATTTTAAAACCCAAAACATCATCTGTGCCCCTATATCAAAGGGGAAGTTCCCCTGAAGATTTAAAGGTTTCTAGGGCCCTTTTGCCCTGCTTTATTCAGTTGATCCACAAAATTAGGATTAGTTTTCAGTTGACTCCAAAGATGGGGGACCCGGAAAGTGGGGGTTTGGGCAAAATCGGCCCGTGGGGCGCCCCCTTTCTCCCAAACACTTTGAAGATGGTCCTTACTCCTGATGTTTTTGGACCCCTGCAAGGGCCCTACCCCATTGACCGGGGAAAAAACCCCAGTTTCCACTTTTATTTCCTTCATTTCAGGGGGAATAAAAGAAGAATGGTTTTTAAGAAAATATTACCCGCATTGTTATTTTTTTTGGGGCACAAAAAAAGAAATGAGCTGACGGTCCTCCTTAAAAAGACAAACTTCAGGTAGAACTTTTTCTTGTTACTAAAGTTTTGATATACCAGTTTTTTGTCTTGAACTAACCTTTATATTTTGGACTTTTTCATCACAAGAGAAAATTGAAATTTTTCCCTTTCCTTAAATCCCCAAAAACCAGAAATGTTAATAAAAAATGTGTCAAAGTTTTGACGGGTTTTGAGCTATAAAAAGGAAAATGGGAATTCACAGCGGTCCAATTGGGACTTATTCCCAAAAAAAATCAAAAATTCCAAAAGCCCCGATAGTGAAACGATGTGACACATCCAGTACAAGGGTATCTGAGGAAGGACCCTTTGGGCTTTTCAAAGTTTATTTTAATGGGGGGAGAAAAAGAAAAAGAATTTCCTTTCTCTTCCCTTTTTTTTTGCTCAGTCTTTGTGGCATGAAACCCCTTTAAAATGATGACTTTGGGGGAAATTTTCCCGTACAATGCATGCCTTGGGAAAATATTCAATTAACACTTGTTTCCGTTTTTTGTTCAGTGCTTTTTTATACAAGATGGCCTTTAGAAAAAAACCCCCATGAAAATTTGAAAACCCCAAAATTGAGATGTAAACCATAAAGAAAGGAGTTTGCATTTGATAAGTCCAGGGTGTTTTCTGGTTCTTCTACCTCATTGTACCTTGAATAGGCATGGGATCATGAATATCAAAGGACCATACACAAGGCTGACCAGGAGGGAAGGTGTCTATGTATTGCAGACAGGCTAGGTGACCGAGTGGTCATAAAACTTCACTCCGTAACGTCCAAAATGGCTGACAATGGCTGGAACTTCTTTCCAGAGGTCCAAAAAGCAAAATATTGTCCAGACGAAGATGTAAAGATAGGTTTGGAATTAGAAGGTTCCCATAGATTTCAGTTGAAGACAGTTGCACCACTGTTCACTAATCATAACCACATGTTTTATTCAAAAACTGAATTGCTTTCTATGTCTTACAGTTCAATGCCTGGAAGTGCTCTTTTATCTTGAACAACATATTATACGTTTTTTATTGTTATTCTGTATTTTTTTTATTTATTTTTTTTACATTTTTTTGTTTTGTATCAAAATTTGCCTTGTCGTTCCTATAGACGTCTTCTAATCACATGTAGGAGGTGTTCGGTTTTACTTACCTGTATGTGGGGCAGTACCACTAAGGCCTGGAAAAAGCATGAGACTTGTGAAACGACTGTTGCCTTCTTCTCTATAGCAATAAAGTGCTGCCTGGCTCTCTCTTGTTTTCTTTAGATAAGGGTCAAAATAGCAAATCTTTACATATAGATACAAAACTAACCCTACCTAGAATTCTGATGGGTATGGGTGTAAATGATATAATGTTATCAGTTGCATTAACCACTTATCTAAATTATTATTATTATTATTATTATTATTATTATTATTATTATTATTTTATTAAGCGCCATTGATTCCATGGTGCTGTACATTTGAGGGGGGTTACATACATAATGTCAAGTGAGTATAATAAAACGATGAATGACTTACAACTGGCACAACAGAGAGAGAGAGGGCCCTGCCCGTGAGGGCTTACAATCTACAAGGAGGAGGGAAGAGACAGGAGGTGAGGGGCAGACATGTTTGTGGTGTAGTACAGTGGCAGCAGGGTTATTGTAGGTTATAGGCAATCCTGAAGAAATGGGTTTTCAGGTTGCTTTTGAAGCTGGTGAGAGTGGAGGAGAGTCTGATATGTTGGGGCAGTGCGTTCCAGAGTGTGGGGGAAGCACGGGAGAAGTTTTGGAGACGGTTATGTGAGGAGCTGATAAGAGAAGAACAGAGAAGAAGGTCCTGTGAGGAGCGGAGATTTCTTGAGGGGAGATATCTGGAGATTAAGGCAGAGATGTATGGAGGGGAGAGGTTATGGAGAGCCTTGTAGGTCAGGGTTAGCAACTTGAACTGAATTCGCTGGGCAATGGGAAGCCAGTGAAGGGATTGGCAGAGGGGAGAGGCAGAGGAGTAGCAAGGGGAGAGAGGCAGACGGGCAGCAGAGTTGAGAATGGTTTGAAGGGGAGCAAGTGTGTTAGATGGGAGGCCACAGAGAAGCATGTTGCAGTAATCTAGGCGGGAGATGACAATGGCGTGGATGAGCATTTTTGTGGTGTCGAAGTTGAGGAATGAGCGGATGCGAGAGATATTTTTCAGGTGGAAGCGGCTGGCAGAGGTGAGGGTTTGGATGTGTGGTTGAAGGACGGAGCGGAGTCGAGGATTAAATATAAGTTTGAATCCTATGGCACCCACTCCATAGTATATAGTACTGAACAAACCTTTTAGGCAGATAGTTTATATGTTACTAGTTTTTTTTTAATCAATTAAGAAACTGCCAAGTGATGGAACTAAAGAGAAATCAAAATCAAAGCAATATTTAGTGTGACCACCATTTGCCTCCAATCCAGCATTAATTCTTCTAGTTACTTGTACGCAGTTTTTAAAGGAACTGGACAGGGAGGTTCTTCCAAACATCTTGGAAAAGTAAGCACAGATCTTCTATGGATGTGGCTGCTCAGATCTTTCTGTCTCATCATATAATTTCAGACAGATTCAATGATAATGAGATCAGGGCTCTGTGGGGGCCATATCATCACATCCAGAACTCTTTTTTCCACTTTACACTGAAAATAGTTCTAAGTGAGTTGGCTGTACTTTTGGGATTTTTTTCCTGCTGCAGAATAAATTTAGAGACAAGCTATTAACACTATTTTTGAAGCATTCTCACTTTGCAGCATTTTTTTCCCCCACACCTGCCTTAAACTTTTGCACAGTACTATATCTGCCCTATAACTCTTGGAGAAATTTATGCCAATTTTTATCACAAAATATGTGAATTTTGGAGTTTTTAAATAAACTGCAGGGGATGAATAATGCTGTGTCAGAAAAGGTGGTATTCTAAATTGATAATATTGATTAAGCCATGAGTTTCCATAAAAATACTGTAAGCATTCTGGAATAGGGATAGAAAGGACTTAATACCATAGTTAAAAAGTGGTCAAGCAATAGGAAAGTGCCTAATGGGCCAGGCAATTAACAGGGTCTACATTTTACTCTAAACTATGGGGATGAATAAATATAGACGTGTATTAACTACAAATTTATCACAACTGTGGCAACCTGCCTGTGGAGCTTTTTCCCACACTCCCTCCATAATCCACATAGTCGATGTAGCCGGCTTATACTTTGTTCACAAAACTTCTCCTATTTATTAAAAAAACCACACATAAGTAGTTTACATCGGAGTAAAACAGATATGCCTGCTGTGAGTTGTCGCCACACAATGTTACAAATCAATGTTAAAAGTCCATATAAGTCCATTTGTAGTCTGCAGTATCCACTACTAGATGTGAGGAGACTGCATCCGGCCAGCGGCGTAGTGCGCGCCTGCACCTGCAATATTTTGAGGGCGTACACCATCCCCTTCTAATCTGTGGGCAACAGATGGACACTTTCCTGTTACTGGCAGCAAACTGAATTATTATCTACTCCACTACGCAACCATTATACAGTTTAATTTCTTACATTAACCCCTTAAAGACAACCCGCTGTCTTTTGACGGCAGACATTTCAGGTTGTTGGTCGAAAGGCGTCGCTGCAGAAATCGTGGTTTGCGATTCCCGGGGCCCCAGCAGCGCTAAGTACAGGGCTGTACTTCACAGCCCTGTTCCCAGCACAGCCTCTGCAAGCACTGGGGAGTGGGAAAAACCTCTGCTCCCCGACGCTTAACCCTTTGATTGCTGTGGTTCGTGACCGCAGCGTAATCAAAGGGCTTTCCCCTGCTTTGTCGGGTGATCGGGGCTCCGGTGACCTGAAAGAGCCTTTAGAATGGCTGCACAGTCAGCCCTGGGGACCTAGAGTAGCCCTAGGGCTGTCTGTGTAAGAATCCAGCGATTAGGGCACACTGTGTGCTGCCCTGACTGCTGCCTGTGTCCAACTGACATTTATAATGTCAGATTATAATGTATTAGCATATATGAATATGCTAGTACATTACTGTGTGTAAAAATAAAATGTAACAGTTTTCCCTTCATGGGATTTAAAAAAAAGTAAAAAACATAAAGTATAGAAAAAAATAAAATAAATAATAAAATAAAAATATTTAATAAAAAATAATCGTACATATATTACACACACAAAAAACCCTACACATATTAGATATCCACATGACCATAATAACCTGTAGAAGTAATCAAACAAGTTACTAAGTGTGAAATGTAAATGGTGTAAAACATTTTTTTTAAAAAACAAAAAAATTTTAAAAAAATATACCTGCAATAATTTAGAAGTGAACTTAAACTATTCCCCCAAAAGTACGACTTGTCCCAAATAAAGCAAGGCCTCATTCAACTGCGTCATTGAAAAAATTAAAAAAAGGTACAATTGTTGAAATGCAGAGAGGCAAAAACTAAAAATAAATGTGCTGGTCATTAAAGGGGATGTATCGCTTCATCAGTTCGGCTGTTTTCTTATAGCTTCATTTTCTCAGTTCCTCAAATCCAGGGGCGTTTCTTCCCCTCCCTGCTGGGTGTTTCTTAACTGAAGGGGGATGACATCATCCCTCCCTTCACTGTTCATGCTCGCTTCCGAGTCAGTGTGTTTGTTCGAGATCAGTGGGAGGGGATCCCTGCTCTTCCTCCACCTCTCTGTCTGAGTCCACATGTCACTGTTTCGTTCTTCTCCCTATGCAGTCTTATTTTGTAAGAGCTGATTGTTTACATAGCACAGCCCTGAATTCAGTCTAGACAGTCTTCTATGAACTCAGAGCACTGATCTCTTCTCCTCTCACAGCTGGAAGTTTGTTACAGTTGAATCCAGTCTTCTATGAACTCATCCAGAGCAGCACAGATCTGTCTCCTTTCTATGTTTATACGCAGGAGCGTTAAGGCATCAGGCACAATTCTGCTGTTTTCTGATTGTAAAAGCAGCTGCAGTGTTACTGTGGAGCTGCTGGCTGTGCAGAGTGAAATGTTTTCCGGGCCCTATTCTGAGTGGGGGGAAAAAGTC
>JAODAL010018595.1:0-74324 GCA_025379985.1 Phyllomedusa bahiana
CCCCCCACCCCCCCCCCCCCCCCCCCCCGACAGAGCCCCATTTTTGAATCTGACACGTATCACTTTATGTGAGAATAACTTTTTGACACTTTTACCTCTCCATGTGATTCAGAGACTGTCTTCTCATGACACTTTGTGCTTCAAGTTAGTAATAAATTTTGGTCCAAAAAGTCTTTGTTTATTTGTGAAAAATTTCAAAGTATTGTGAAAAATTTGAAAAAGTTACCATTTTCAAACTTCAAAAATTTCTGTGTGTAAGACGTATAGGTATTCCACTCAAAATAATTTATAACTAGCAGCTATCATATGTCTACTGTAGGTTGGCATCATTTTTTAAATGTCTTTTTTTTTCTTTTATGACATTAGGGGTTTAGAAATTTAGTAGTAATTTTCACATTTTCAAGAAAATTTGCAATATGCGTTTGTTTTTTTTGGTTTTTTTTAGGGACCAGTCCAGTTCTAACGTGACTTTGATTGGCCTGTATGCTAGATACCCCCATAAATGACTCCATCTAAGAAACTACACCCCTTAAAGTATTCCAAACAGAATTTATGAACTTTATTACCCTTTAGGTGTTTCACAGAAGTTAAAGCAAAGTGGAGATGACATTTCAAAATTTCACTTTTTTTTGCAGAGCTTCAATTTTTAGCCATTATTCACAAGAACACTGTAGATGAGACCAGGGAAATGCAACTTTATATTGATTCCCCAGATTCTGAGGTTTTCAGAGATATCCCATATGTGGCCCTAGTGTCCTATTTGCCCTTCTCATTCCGCCCCCTCAACCCGACCGCAAACATTTGCTGGTGCCCGTACATAACAGTTATACAGTTACTAGATAATATAAGGAGCAAATACCTCACCATATATATCACCATCATACTGCTACCGAACAAATCCTACTATACCATCCCACATTACCAATAGCGCTACTACATATGGACCATATTATACTGCCAGAACATGACCACAAATTACCACCATATAGTGACTGAATAATTCCACTATACTATGACTGAATAAAGATCAGTATACAAAGACCAATATTACCACCATATAGTAGTATATATCAGTTATACACAGGCTCTACAGACTGTATATTACCTCCATACAGTGACCATGTAGTGGTAGAAACCAGTCTACACAGGCTATACAGAAATATATTACCTCCATACAGTGACCATGTAGTGGTAGAAACCAGTCTACACAGGCTATACAGAAATATATTACCTCCATACAGTGACCATTTAGTGGTAGATACCAATGTACAGAAGCTCTGCAGACATATAAGTGATTACAATGCAGTTACAGCTTGTGAATCATAGGTGATGTTTCTCTGAGTCGTTCACTTTCACTTTAGTTCTGCATCCAGTACAGATGTCCATGATGACTTCTCCCGGCCATTACTCGTCCATGCAGATTTGGACACCAATATCTTAGAATCCTCATTTTTGCAGCGTCTCCCTCACTGTCGCCCACCTCTGTACAAACTTCCCATGGATGGGAAAGCGTGTACAGGCCATAGCTTAGAAGTACAGTCTTCTAGAGGGGTGGTGAGGAACAGAGGACTAACCCCTGAAGACTGTGCTACAGCTATGGCCTATACCCCATCAGATTTACATTACCTGGTAGGTATGTAGAACCAAATTAGACCCCTGTTAGGTTGGTAAGTTCCATGTAACTAGGTAGACCCCTGTTAGGTTGGAAGGCCCGAGGTAGGTAGATAGACCCCCATTGGATATGTTCGTAGGCTCCAGGTAAGTAGGCAGGCAGCGGTTAGGCCCCAGATACTTAGGTTAGGCCATAGGTAGGTAGATTGGCCCTAGGTAGGTCAGCAGGTATGTAGGCAGTAGTTAGGCCCCAGGTTGGTAGGCAGGCAGCCCCCAGGTAGGTAAATAGGTAGGCCCCAGTTAGCTAGGTAGGCTGTAGGTGGGCCCTAGTAGCTAGGTAGACTGTAGCTAGGTTGTATGTAGGTAGGCTGTAGGTGGCCCCACATGGGTAGCTAGGTAGGTAGGCTGTAGGTGGGCCCCATGTAGGTAGGCTGTAGGTGGGTCCCAGGTAACTAGGTAGGTAGACTATAGGTGGGCCCCACATAAGTAGCTGGGTATGTAGTCTATAGGTGTGCCCCAAATGGGTAGGTGGGCTATAAATTGGCCCCACATAGGTAGGTAAGCTATAGGTGGGTCAGTGGTAGGCTGGCGATATGTGGGCCCCTGGTATGTAGGTAGGCTACAGGGGGGCCCCTGGAAGGTAGTTAGGCTACAGGGGGGCCCCTGGAAACTAGTTAAGCTACAGGGGGGGCTCCTGGAAGGTAGTTAGGCTACAGGGGGGCTCCCGGAAGGTAGTTAGGCTACAGGGGGGCTCCCGGAAGGTAGTTAGGCTACAGGGGGGACCCTGGTGGGTCGGTAGGCTACAGGGGTGGCCCCTGGGTGGTCGGGAGGCTACAGGGGGGGGCCCCGGGTGGGTAGGTAGGCTACAGGGGGGGCCACGTGTGGGTAGGTAGGCTAAAGGGGGGGCCCCTGGTGGGTAGGGAGGCTACAGGGGGGGCCCCTGGTGGGTAGGGAGGCTACAGGGGGGCCCCTGGTGGGTAGGGGGGCTACAGGGGGGGCCCCTGGTGGGTAGGGGGGCTACAGGGGGGGCCCCTGGGGGGGAGGGGGGCTACAGGGGGGGCCCCTGGTGGGTAGGGAGGCTACAGGGGGGGCCCCTGGTTGGTAGGGAGGCTACAGGGGGGCCCCTGGTGGGTAGGGGGCTACAGGGGGGCCCCTGGTGGGTAGGGAGGCTACAGGGGGGGCCCCTGGTGGGTAGGGAGGCTACAGGGGGGGCCCCTGGTGGGTAGGAAGGCAGGGCCCAACTCGTAAAAAAATATTGTATTCACTTCTCTCCACAGCCCCGACGTGATAAGCGGCAGACTGGCTTCTGAGCCCGGCATGGGCGGCACGATGATATGATCTAATTGCGCCGCCTACGTCAACACTAGATGCTAATACCTGGTCGGCCTAAGGCCTTAGGCTTACCAAATGGGTTAGCGGGGCAGAGCACCAGCGACATTCTGCTCTGCTGAGACCGCATAGTCGCTGCCTCTGAACGCTCGGGACACAGGGCCCGGGCGCTCTGAGGCACGATGCAATGGGCCCTGTAGCAGCCGCTGTGGTTACTATGGCGGTAAGTCCGCCCCTGCAGTTGGGTTCTTCTAATAGACGTACTTTTAATACCTAAGCAGTGATCTTTGTTTTGCATTAGTAATAAATAATTTGCAGCAAATCATCTGGTAAATCAGTCATTATTACAGGATTTATGGAAAACGAGAAGAACCTCTTATCCAGCCATTGCTTCAATGATTAAATATTAGGAAAACAGGTTGTTTATTGTCGGGGCAGCTAAAAATCTGGGGAATTTTCTTTAATGGTCCTAGAAGTAATGGAAGGTTACAGCAATCATCCCACATCCCAGCCACCATATATATAAACTAATGTGACTTATCAGTGATTAGGAACTGGGGGGACAAAAGCTTCCAATAATGGAATAGGGGGGCTACATAACTTTAGATAAGGAACAATAATTAATAAATTCCTCTTTTGGAAATTATGAACAATTTTATTTCAGACTAAAGAACTAAGAAATGTGTATTATCTCTGTACTTCTCACTACTTCATGGCCAAGTGCTTCTGGCAGAACAAAGTCAGCAGCAAATTCCTAAATACTAGGAAATAAAAAACATTTAAAACTTAGTAAATAATAGACAAGTCACATCCCTGTTTTTTCTTTGACACTGAGACAGTCCCCCCCGCCCCCCAGGCCGCTTACATGAGCAGAACTGTGGCTCCAACGCTCCACACTCATCCTGGTCACTGTGGGGTCATATATGGTGTATCCATAAATGTCTGATAGTTGAGGGTCTCACCTCTGGAGAACAGGCCTCACCCGACTCTCATGGAGATGGGGCCACTGCATCCAGGAGGGGAATGAATAGAGAAGTAACCACAGGTGTACAAGGGTCTCTCCATTCACTTCTATAGGAGTTACAGACACAGCCGAGCACGGCCCCCAGAGGTAGGGCCCTCATCTATCAGACATTATGGAATATCCTGTGGATGTGTTGGGAACACCCTGTATCCATGTGGTGACGGCTCTGAGAAGCTGCTTCTCCTCTGCCCCCAGAGGTTCTGTGTGTCGCACATGTATGATTTGGGGCCCCTCCTTTCTCCATAAAGGCGCCTGCAGTACTAGAACCTTCCAGTTCATTGAGTTTTATCCTATTTTCACACACAGTGTTCCTTCTCCTGAATGACCCACCAAGGATGGACACGGACAGGAATGAGATCAGCAGAAACATATTAGACCTCACCTTGGAGATCATCCACCTGGTGACCGGAGAGGTAAACTTTCTATATTTCTACGATCTTCACTGTATTATCAAACAAGTCCATGATGAAAGAAAAAATACGAAGTAGGAGTAATCCAAAGTCCTGTGTAGGAGCTCCAGGACACTGGAAGTGCTTGTGCTCTTACTGATCTCTCCCTTGTTCCCCTGAACTGAGCATCAGAAAACCTGCAGATCAGCCCCCAGTATGGTAAGTTATGTATCATTGGAACCAGTGCAGCCATAGTGATGTTATCGGAGCAATGAGAATGGTGAGTCGCCCGTAGTGTTGATCGAGCCGTTCGAAAAAGGTTAATTAGAGTTGAACTTCTCGGTTTTTTTAGAACGCAAACAGAACCAAGCTTTTTACCATTGCTCGAATAAAGTTCTCTTTCGAAGCGTCATTTTTATTTTCATTTTTAGCGGTTTCCTGCAATTTTGTAGAGTGTCAAACACATCATCGCTGATTGTGTAGGGATCTCATTGGCTGCTAAAATCACATGACCCTGTTATGTATTTCACTGTATTCCCTTGTGAACACCATTTCCAGTTCACCATCTGTATTGAATGGACTGCTCTCTGTCTGCTTGCTTGTATTTCTCAGCAATTTTAGATTGGTGCTAGTTAGATTGGTTAGCAGGATGTACAGCAAGCTTAGGGAATCATAGACTGCAATAGTTAGGGAGTTTTGTATTGCTGGCTGCACCTTTCTCATCTTTATTCTGATTGAAGAAAAGTTAATTTTAGCAGTTTTGGGGGTACAACTACTGCATAAGACACTGTTAGCAAATATGCTTTAGAACGAAACCTATTTCAAATAGTGGTTGCTTGCTGAAAATTTTACTGAGTGTCCAAAAGTTCATTTTAGTCGTTTTTGGGTACAGCTATTGCATAAGACACCATTAGCAAATATCCTTTAGAAAGAAATCTATTTCAAATACTGTTTGCTTGCTGAAAATTATTGTGATTGAAGTTAATTTTTCCTCTTTTGGGGGTAGAGTTCTTGCATAACATACCGTTACAAAATATTTACCTTTTTAATATTTATCTTTTTGCACATGGAGAGAACTAGAGGTGGTAAGCGAGCAAGGAGAGGCATGGGACGTGGAGCTAAAGGTACAAGACAAGGCAGTCCTTCCAGTTCTTAGGATAACACACAAGCGAGCACGAAGTCAGTCGCAGTACCGTCAGGCCTGTCATTGCTTGGTCGGTTCCCTACGAATCTCAGTACTGAAAAGCATAGCCAGTCTGTTTTTCAGTGGTTAATACACCCTGCATCCAGCGGTTTTACCTCCTCTTCCTCTCACTCATGGCCACAAATGTATTCATCATCATCAGTCCAACCTGAAACAAACACGGGCCAAATGTCATTCAATATACAGACCACTCTAGATAATCCATATTCTGAAGACCTCTTTGATGACACAATGCAGTTGGGGTCAGCAGGCATCTCAAAAGATCAAGAGTCCAAAGAGAAGTATTGTATGTGCTCTGACGCCAAAGTGCTGGTGCCCTCAGAGGCGAAGAAGGAAGCTGGTCCGTTGGCTGAAATATTGAGCGGTCAGCGGTGCCACGCAGTGCCTGTGGCTTCTAGCCCGCAGCTTGAGAATGTAGACTGTCAGAAAGAGGAAATCACCTGTGATGATGTTGATGACATTGCGGATCCAACATGGTCTGTTGAGCAGCAGCTGGCGAGCACATCATCAGTGGAGGAGGAGGATGGGGTAGTGTAGTGCCTTAGAAAGGGAGAGGGAGGTCGCACAAGTCCTCTGACATTAGTCAGCCATCCTTGATCAGTACCAGCAGTAATGGAGGAGGAGGAGGAGGCGGCGGACACAGAGCTTTACTTGCTGGAGGATGTAGAAGGTCCGACTGTTACCCAATTGTATAGGTATTCTTTAGGCAGTAGTTCTAGGTCCAGGGCGGGTGCAGGACAGCAGTTCAGCTAACAGAGTAGAGCACAAGAGGCTAGCCAGGGCTCTGGTGACGGTCAGGATGAGGAAGTGGAGGAGGATGAGGAGGCAGGGGTGAATACCACCGGTACCAATTACCCTTCAGTGGTAAGAGGTTGGCACAGTTTACATCTGGTTAGTGCCCCTCAACCCCGAGGCTTGGGAGATCCCTGCAGCATCTAACACATGAGTACTTGGATGCTACATTACCTGCAACATGATCCACGCATCAAGGCAATAAAAATGAACAGCGATTACAGGGTGGCCACCCTCCAAGATCCACATTACAAGACAAAAGTGAGCAATTTCCTTCCACCCACACACATTGACAGTAGAATGCAAGAATTTGAGACAATGCTCATTGACCAACTCGTGATATCTTTTGCGTCTTATTCACATTCTAATGTCACGGTGGAACAACGTCGGCAACGTGGCAGCAGTAGAATGGCAAGTAGCCTCAGTAGCAGGGAGTGTGGCAGAACCGTACCGGGTGACATTTTGCAATCCATATTTACCACTTCACCAATGCCTGCAAGGCATGGCAGTATTCAGACACGGAGACCGGCTTAAGACCATGGTCCATGACTACCTGCGGCTTAACACTGATGTTTTTGGAATTGGTCTGGACCCATTCGACTTCTGGGTGTCCAAGCTGGATGAATGGCCTAAGCATGCTTTACACGCTATAGAAGTTTTATCCTGCCAAGCAACCAGTGTTATCTAGGAATGCACATTCAGCACAGCTGGCAGGGTGATAACGGACAAACGTATCCGTCTTTCTCCTGACAATGTGGATTATTTGACATTTATCAAAATGAATGAAGCGTGGGTCTCTGATTTTGTTGCCGATGTCACTGACTAGTACACTGTAGCACATCTTCTTGACAATGTGAAATACAGTGGGTACGGATGGGTACGGTACCCACCCATTTAAATTTTTCACTTTCATCGTAGCTATTTGGTAAGATCCTAAAAGTTCATATTTTTGCTCATTAACATACACTTTGCACCCCATCTTAAGGAACAAAAAACAGAAATGTAGATATTTATATATTACATTTCTTAAACAAGAAAAACTGAAATATCACATGGTATTAAGTATCCAGACCCTTTGCTCAGTATTGAGTAGAAGCCCCTTTTGAACAACTACAGCCATGAGTCATCTTGAGAATGATGAAACAAGTTTTTCACACCTGGCTTTGGGGATTCTCTGCCATTCTTCCTTGCAGAACCTCTCCTCAGGTTGGATGGTGAATGTTGGTGGACAGCCATTTTCAAGTCTCTCCAGAGATGCTCAATTGGGTTTAGGTTAGGACTCTGGCTGGGCCAGTCAAGAATGGTCACAGAGATGTTCTGAAACCACTGCTTTGTTATTTTAGCTGTATGCTTAGGATCATTGTCTTGTTGGAAGAAGAACCTTCTGCCCAGGCTGAGGTCCAGAGCACTCTGGAAGAGGTTTTCATCCAGGATATCTCTATACTTGGCGGCATTCATCTTTCCTTCAATTGCAACTAGTCATTCTGTCTCTGCAGCTGTAACCCCCCCCCCCCCCCTCCCATACCCTGATGCTACCATCACTGTTGGGATTGTATTGGGTAGGTGATGAGCAGTGCCTTTTTTTTTTTCCACACATACCTCTTACAATTAACACCAAATAGTTCAATCTTCATCACATCAGACCAGAGAATCTTATTTCTCATAGTCCTTCATATGTTTTTTTGCAAACTGTATGCGGGCTTTCCTATGTCTTGCACTCAGGAGAGGCTTCCGTCTGCGGCTTTCCTATGTCTTGCACTCAGGAGAGGCTTCCGTCTGCGGCTTTCCTATGTCTTGCACTCAGGAGAGGCTTCCATCTGCGGCTTTCATATGTCTTGCACTGAGGAAAGGCTTCCGTCTGCGGCTTTCATATGTCTTGCACTGAAGAGAGGCTTCCATCTGTGGCTTTCATATGTCTTGCACTGAGGAGAGGCTTCCGTCGGCACACTCTGCCATAAAACCCTGACTGGTGGAGGGCTGCAATGATAGTTGACTTTGTGGTACTTTCTTCACTCTCCCTACTGCATCCCTGGAGCTCAGCCACAGTGATCTTGTGGTTCTTCTTTACCTCTCTCACCAAGTCTCTTCTCCCATTGTTGCTTAGTTTGGCTGGATGGCCAGGTCGAGGAAGAGTTGTGGTCATCCCAAAATTCTTCCATTTTAGGATTATGGAGTCAACTGTGCTCTTAGGAACCTTGAGTGCTACAGAAATTATTTTCTAACCTTGGCCAGATCTGTGCCTTGCCACAATTCTGTCTCTGTCGCTGTCTTGGGCAGTCCAGTAAACTGTGAGGTTACATAGTACAGTTGAAAAAAAAGACACGTGTCCATTAAGTTCAACCAAGGGTGGGTAAAATGTGGATGAAGGGAGGGAAACAAGGATTTCGAGCCCAGCCTCCCCACTGGTTAATGCCCTGAAACCCACAAGGCAAGAACCAATCTGCTCCAGGGAAACCCATCTCTGACCCCAGAGCCGACACCAGGCAGGATCCATAATTTTACATGGCTACGTACGCATTAATATTCTTTAGTTTCAGGTAGTTATCTAAGCCTTTCTTGAGACTCCCAACTGTTCCTGCTGTGAGGCAAGCTATTCCTCAGATTTACAATTCTTACAGTGAAGAATGCTTTTCTCCTCTGGAGATTGAATCCTTTTTTCTCTAGTCGAAGGGAATGTCCCCTTGTCTTTTGAGGGGGCTTTAAATGAAATAATTTTAATTTCCCCATACTTTTTTTTAGGGACCATTTATATATTTATATTAATTAATCATGTCCCCCTGAAACCGTCATTTCTCAAGACTAAACAAGTTCAATTCTACTAACCTCTCCTCATAACTAAGATGCTCTATTCCCCTTATAAGTTTGGTTGCTCGTCTTTGTTCTACAGCGGTAAAATTCCATCCATGCGTCTTTTAATACATGCGAATATCTTACTTGCCTTAGAGGCAGCTGATTGACACTGCATGCTGTTCTGTAGTCTATGATCTACAAGAATACCCAGATCTTTCTCAACAAGCTATTCTCCAAGTTTTTCTCCCCCTAGTACATATGATGCCAGCAGATTATTCATACCCAGATGCAGAAACTTAGATTTATCCACATTGAACCTCATTTGCCAAGTGGATGCCCAAACACTGTGTGTCCAGGTCTGCTTGCAATTTATGAGCATCTTCCAATGATTGCACTTTCCTACATAGCTTGGTGTCATCTGCAAAAATAGAAACCATACTATTGATCCCCTCTACTATATCGTTAATAAATACATTAAATAAAAGAGGAACCAATACTGAGCCCTGGAGCTTATATAGACAGATGTGTGCCTTTCCTAATCCAGTCCAATCAGTTTCATTAAACACAGCTGGACTCCAATGAAGGAGTAGAACCATCTCAAGGAGTATCAGAAGGAAATGGACAGCATGTTCATTAAATATGAGTGTCACAGCAAAGGGTCTGAATAATTATGACCATGTAATTTTTCAATTTCTCTTGTTTAATAAATTTGCAAAAATATCTACATTTGTTTTTTTTTCTCTTTCAAGATGAGGTGCAGAGTGTACATTAATGAGCAAAAAAAAAAAGAAGTTTTTGGATCTTACCAAATGCTTGCTATGAGAACGTGAAAACTGTAAAGTGGTCTGAATACTTTCCGTACCCAATGTACACATTTAAACTACACTACATCTCATGTCTGTAGTTCCTGTGCCTGCTGCTTCTACAAACTGTATTCTACTGCTACCAACAGCTAGATTTACGGCTGAATTTATTTTGAAATATACACCTGTATGACCTTGATATGCAATGCATACACCTCTTACTCCTCCTCCTTTTAGCCCTCCAAATCTTTATTTTTTTAATGCCTCCACCTGTACTACCACCAAATGTACTAAGTCCTATTATCCTCAACCTCACTGTTACACATTGCCATGTTCTCGCTGCCACCAATGGTACTGCTGCCTAATCTAGTTAAACAGGAACATTGCTGTTCTCCATTGCTATGTTCTTGCTGCCACCAGTGGTACTGCTGTCTAATCTAGGTCAGCCTGCATAGGCGTAACTTGAAGTTCTTGGGCCCTGGTACAAAAAGTGAAATAGGGCTCCTGCCAGTTACTATGTGCCATTTCCAATACCGGTGTCGTCTTTTGTGTCAAAGGGGCTTTTGGGACACCTCAGGAAGCAGGGCTCCATAGCAGCTGCTCCCGTTGCACCGCTTATTGCTACACCCCTGCTTGTAAGCTGTCCTCATCTTTTCAGTCATTGAAAGGAATTTAGTATTTTAGGCTCTGAATTTTTTCCTGTCACTCTTAGAGCCAAATTTTCTTCACTAAGTTATTCCATGTATCCAGTTTACTGTTATGGATGGTAATTGCAGCTTCTCCATTCTTCACCTGTATAGGTATAAAAATTTACCTGAACACCTTCTCCTGTTGACTTTAATGGTGATCGAAGTTTCAACCGAACGCCTCTAAGTTCGAGCATAGCTTCGAACTCAAACTCTTTTTAGGGTTCGCTCATCACTAGTCACCAATTATACCAAGGAGGAGAGGGCCCGGAGGAGACAATGGTCGGGTTCAGCCCGGAGAACTGGATTTATTAACCCCTTCCCGACATTGGACGTATGCATATGCCCTAGCGGGAAGTGACCTCCCGCTAATGGACGTATGCATGCGTCCTGGCGATCTTGCGGGCGAGCCGTGCACGATCGCGACATGGAACCAGCGGTAAATTACCGCTGGCTTCATGCCGCATCACCCCCGGCCGGAGTGAGCTCCGGCCGCGGGTGATTAACGCTTTATTATCGCAACCTGTCATGGTAGCGATAATAAAGCCGCAGGCAGGAAGAGTGAACTCCCCCTGCCTAAAATCGGTGCAGTAATGGCGCTCTGCGACGCTGCTGGTTCGCTTTCCAGACTCCCCGGATGCTGTCTGAATGCATTGTGGGTATGGTGATTGGCAATTACCATGACGACCTGTACACAGCAGCAACGCTGTGTACAGGTCTACCATGGTAACAGCAATCTGACGATTGCTGTTAAAGAGCCCCACTAGGGAAAAGTGAAAAAAATGTTAAAAAGTAAAAAAAAGTAAAACACAAAAAATAAAATAAAAACACGTACACCGCCCCTTTCCCCTTTACGAACGCCAATCGCCCCAAAAAAGATCAAAATTAAATAAAGTACCCATATTTGGTATCGCCGCGTGTGTAAAGACCCACCCTATAAATCTGTCACGTTAATTAACCCATACGGTGAACGCCGTAAAAAACAAAAAACGGTCACAGAATTGTGATTTTTGTTCATCCTGCAGCACATACAATGGAATAAAAAGCGATCAAAAACTCATATAAACTCCAAAGTTGTACCAATCAAAACGTCGGTTCATCCCGCGAAAAAAACATCCTTAAACGTCTCTGTATACGGAAAATTAAAAAAGTTGTGGCTCTCAGAAGACAGTGATGCATAAATATTGTTTTACACAATAAAACACTTTTTTTTTTTTAAAGTGCTTTAAAAATAAAAAAAAAAAAACTATACAAATTTGGTATCGCCGTAATCGTATCGACCCAGAGAGTAAAAATAACTTGTCATGGATACTGAATGGTGAGCACTGTTAAAAATAAAAATAAAAATAAACTACTAGGATTGCAGTATTTTCTTCACCCTGCCTCCCAAAAAAGGCGATCAATAAGTCTTGTCCCCTCAAAATGATACCAATAAAAACATCAACTCATCCCACAAAAAAACAAGCCCCTACACAGCTCTGTACACAGAAAAATAAAAAAAGTTATGGCTCTCAGACTGCGACGATGCAAAAACGTGTTTTCCTTTTTGAATAAAAGTGTTTTTATTGTGTAAAAGCAGTAAACCATAAAAAAAATACAAATTGGGTATCGCTGTAATCGTATCGACCTGCTGAGTAACGCTAGCATGACATTTATACCACATGGTGACTGCTGTAAAAAAATAAATAAATAAACTCTACTAGGAATGCTGTATTTTGTTCAAAACACCTCACAAAAACCTTAATAAAAAGTGATCAAAGCGTCATATGCACCCCATAATGGTACTAATAAAAACATCAACTCATCCCGCAAAAAACAAGCCCATAATCGGGTCCGTATATAAAGAAAAATGAAAGTTATGGCTGTCAGAATAGGACAACAAAAAAACGCAATTTTTTGTAGACCTATTTCTATTGTGTAAAAGTAATAAAACATAAAAACTATATAAAATTTATATCATTGCAATTGTACCAACTCCCATAGTAAAGTTATCACCTCATTTACACTGCACGGTGAACGCTGCGAATTTGAAGTCCAAAAAACAAAGTCGGAATTGCGCCCAAAATGCGCAGTACACCACTAGATGAGATCCCTGAGGGGTGTTGAATCCAAAATGGGGCGACTTCTGGAAGGTTTCACCTGGTACTTTGGGGACTTTGCAAATGCGACATGGTGCCACCAAAATCTGTGCTCCAAAAGCCAAATAACACTCCCTCCCTTATATGTCCTGACATGCACCCAAACAGCAGTTTACACCCACATGTAGGGTATTGCCGAACTTGGAAGAAATTGCGTAACAAATTTTTTTCCAGGATTCCTTGTAAAAATTAAGCATTTTTCAGCTAAAATTGCAGATTGTTGGAAAAAAAATTATTTTTTCATTTTCACAGCCTAACGCTAAAAAAATTTGTGAAACACCTGTGGGGTTGATATACTCACTACACCCCTGGGTATATTCCTTAATTGGTGTAGTTTACAATATGAGGTCTTTTTAGGGGTGTTTATTAAGTTTTAGCACCTCAGGGTGTCTGCAAACCTGAAATGGCGCCTAAATAAAATCGTAATGAAAATGAGATTCCAAAGTCCAGTAGGTGTTCCTCCTACGCTGAGGTTTGGAGTTGAGCCAAATAGTGCACTAGGGCCACATATGGGATATCTCTGAAAAGTGCAGAATCTGGGGAATCAATATTAAGTTGCATATCCCTGATCACATCTACCGTATTCTTGTGAATAATGGATAAAAATTGAAAATCTACAAAAAAAAGTGAAATTTTTAAATTTCACCTCCACTTTGCTTTAATTCCTGTGAAACACCTAATGGGTTAATAAACTTCCTAAATGCGGTTTTGAATACTTTAAGGGGTGTAGTTTCTTAGATGAAGTCATTTATGGGGGTACCTAACATACAGATCAATCAAAGTCACGTTAGAACTGGACTGGTCCCTAAAAAATGTATATTGCACATTTTCTTGAAAATTTGAAAATTACTACTAAATTTCTAAGCCCCCTAATGCCATAAAAAAAAGACATTTAAAAAAGTGTGCCATCCTACAGTAGACATATGGCTGATGCTAGTTATAAACGGTTTTCAGTGGAATAACTATCTGACACGCAGAAATTTTTGAATTTTGAAAATGGCAAATTTTTCACAATACTTTGATATTTTTCACAAATAAACAAGCAATTTTTGGACCAAAATTTCTTACTATCTTAAAGCACAATGTGTAACGAGAAAACAGTCTCTGAATCACATGGACAGGTTAAAGTGTCAAAAAGTTATTCTCACATAAAATGACAGATGTTAGATTTAAAAAATGGGGCTCTGTCAGAAAGGCCAAAACTGGCTCCGGCGGTAAGGGGTTAAATTAGTTTGACATTTCTATAGAAACACAGAAGATGTCAGAGAAAGAACAAGTTCCATCTAGACGGCTTTTACATAATGTCCTTCTTATTTCTACCCAAGGATACATCCATGTATTGCCCTTATATTATCTTATTTTTCATCCAAGGCAGGTTAACAGGCAGTTCATTTTCTAACCACATTTGTAAAGGTTTCTATCATGTCGCCTCTTTTCTCAACACAATACAGTTTTCAAGTCTCTAATAAGAAGTTTTATATTTATGACTTTGTAGCCCATCTTTGCACTTGTTCTGTTTTACTTAAGTAATTTTATAGGTAAAGTCTCTAGCACTGACCCCAGTATTTCAGATGTAGTGTCATAACCTCTCTCTTTTTACTAAGAGAGGAATACTTGGGGGGAGGGCTGGAGATTTGTATCATAAAAAAGACAATAATATAGATATGGTTTAATGCGATACTACAAAAATGGTGAAGGGTCTTTAGCTTGACAATAATCCTGAACAAGTTTAAAAACCTAATTTGTGGAGATTGGTAGAAAGGGAGGATATATTATACTGTAACTATAATGAAGGTGTGACAACATAGAAGAGGGTTCTTTACTGTAAGAGCAGCGAGACTATGGACCGCTCTGCCAGAGGAAGTTATCAGGGGGAAGTTACAGCTCAGAAGTCCACACGTGTCCTGGACGTCTCTCAGTGCAGGAATAATATTAGTTCTAGTCACTAGATTCCTGGAGATCGGTCACTGATCCAGGGATTTCTCTCCATACACAGGATTACACAGTAGTGAAGAAGACGTCAGGTGACTGTGTGGTCCCCAGCAGCTGTCCCTGTGTGTCAGGAGGATGGAGCCGGGGCCCCATCATAGAGCCTCCCCCGGACTCACTGATACATGAGAGGGACAATAAGCAGAAGATCCTAGAACTCACCAACAAGATGCGGAGCTGCTGACTGGAGAGGTGACGCTGCTGCTGCTGGAATGCTGGACATTATACAGTAACACCACTGGAGGGTTTCTGGGTGATGACCGTATCATTTTGTGTGTCAGGTTCCTATAAGGTGTCAGGAGGTCGCTGTCTATTTCTCCATGGAGGAGTGGGAGTATTTAGAAGGACACAAGGATCTGTACAAGGACGTCATGATGGAGGATCTGGAGAATCACCGGCCTCTTATGTCACAAGGTAAGGAGATAGAGCTGGGTTATCTCGCCTATTACTTTGGGTGCAGGACGGCACTGGCGGCCATGTTGGAGATTTAAAGAGAATTTGTCATCTGATTCTCCTCTGCCCCCAGAGGTTCTGTATGTCACACATGGTGTGGCCCCTGTATTATTTGGGCCCCTCCTTTCTCCATAAAGGCGCCTGCAGTATTAGAATCTTCCAATTCATCTAGTTTTCTCCTATTCTCATACACAGCGCTCCTTCTCCTGAATGACCCACCAAGGATGGATACGGACAGGAATGAGCTCAGCAGAAGAATATTAGACCTCATCTTGAAGATCGTGCACCTTGAGACCGGAGAGGTAAACTTCTCTAGATTTCTATCATCTTTATTATCTAACAATTCAATGATAGAAGAGAAAATCCATAATAGGAGGAATCCAGCGTCTTGTGTAAGAGCCTCAGGAGCTTCCAAGTGATGAACTGAGCAGCGGAAAACCTCATCCCCCAGTATGGTCAGTTATGTATCATGGAAACCAGTGCAGCCACAGTAATGTTATAGGAGCAATAAAAATGGTGGGTAGCCTGTTATACCGAGGAGGAGAGATCCCGGAGGAGCCAAGGGAATCAGATGGTTGGGGTAAGCCTGCAGGCTTGGATTTTTTCCACTATTTTGACAGTTACATAGAATTATAGAAGATATCGGCTGTAGGTGACCACATCATCTAGTTGCCCTTATATTATCTTATTTTTCATGTTAGGATAGATATGTTTATCCCAGGCAGGTTTACAGTCACTGCTGATTTTCCAACCACAATTAAGGTTTCCATCATGTCACCCCCTTCCCTGCTTTCCTCCTGGTAACACAGTTCTTTGGGTCTGTCCTTAGTTTTAGGCTTCTATTTTACCAATATCTTTTTGTAGCTGAAATTACCCACAATTTCCCGATGTGGGGTCACTAGAGATCTTTATAGCGGGGTCACAATCTTTTTCTTTCTACTGGGGGAGGAGTATTGAGGTCACATCTAGAGACTTCATTATCAAAGATACCTAAAAAATAGAAATGGTTTAAGGACAGACGACAGAATGGGGAAAGGTTGTAGTCTCAATTATGATTTCAGATGTGATTGGGATTCCAAAATGGATATGAGGTAGTGGCCGAGTGGCTCAGAGATTCAGATATACACAAGGGATGATTGAGTTGCCAAAGTAATAATAAAGTGGAATAATTACACTGATTTTTTTTATATATGTATATCAGTGTAATTATTCCACTTTATTATCAGCATTGTACATATGAAAAATAAAATTTTTATGTCTTATGGGTGTAGGTTTTTTTTTCCCCTAAAGCAAAACCTCAGCTCATAATTGTTTCCTGCCAGATTGTGAGGTCATATACAATGGATGTTTAGCCACAAGCATAAGAGAGCATCCACTTCAGAGGTAAAATTTTAGTGCAAAGTAAACTTCGATCTTTATAATAAGTGATAAGCAAGACTTGCCGACCATAAGCATTTGTCCTACAAGGTCTTCAGCTTTACACTTCTTTGCCAGAGGAAGTTATCAGGGGAAGTCACAGCTCAGAAGTCCACACGTGTCCTGGATGTCTCTCAGTGCAGGAATAATATTAGTTCTAGTCACTAGATTTCTGGAGATCGGTCACTGATCCAGGGATTTCTCTCCATACACAGGATTACACAGTTGTGAAGAAGACGTCTGGTGACTGTGTGGCCCCCAGCAGCTGTCCCTGTGTGTCAGGAGGATGGAGCCGGGGCCCCATCATAGATCCTCCCCCGCACTCGCTGATACATGAGAGGGACAATAAGCAGAAGATTCTACAACTCATCAACAAGATGACTGAGCTGCTGACTGGAGAGGTGACCCTGCTGCTGGGAATGCTGGGACATGATATAGTAACATGTTTGTCATCCATTTCCTCCTCCTTCTCGTTCAGCTTTCTCACACTCAATATGGAGAAAAAGGAGTTCTTTTCCCCATCCTTCTCCACCTCCTCATCTGACTAATCTATCACAATCAATGGCTCCACTCTCTCCCCAACCCTACATGTCCTCTGCCTTGGGATAACCCTCGACTCTGCCCTGTCCTTCTAACCACACATCCAAGCCCTGACCACGGCCTCCAACTAAAAAAATATTTCCCGAATTTGCTCTTTTCCATTTTTGCTTCTTCATGCCTTTAACATCTCACGCCTGGATTACTGAAACTCTCTTTTCCATGGCCTTCCATCTAATACTCCCGACTCCATCTAATACTCTCGACTCCATTCTCTGCTGTCCATCTGATCCACCTCTCTCCTCACTACTCCTCTGTCTAGCCACTGGCTACCGATTGTCCAGAGAATTCAGTTCAAATTGCTAACACCGGCTTTTCACAAACCCCCCCCCCCCCCCCCCCCATGGATCTCTGCCTTAATCTTACGGTACCTCCCAACACACACTCTCCACTCCCCACAGGACCTTCTTCACTCTCCCCTTGTTAGCGCCTCACACAACTGCCTCCAAAGCTTCTCCTGTTCTTCTCCCTTACTCTGTGTAACTTATTACCACACCACATCAGACTCTCTGCTACCTTTACTAGTCTAAAACCTACAATAACCCTTCTGCCATTACCCCATAATACTCACAGCTCTGTCCCTCACCTTCTATCTCCCCTTTCTTCATTGTGGATTGTAAGCTCTCTCCTTCCGTATCAGTGTGTTACTTTATATTATTGTATTATATAAAAGATTTCTTCGTACCACATAATGAATTCATCTTGGACCTTCTGCAGTATGTCTTTACACACAATTATTTTATTTTATTGGTAAATACTTCCACCAGCTCCTGGGCACTGCCATGGCCTGCTGGGAGGACACCATTGTGTTTTCTGATATCTGCAAATACCTTTGGACTTCTATCTATGGTCCAAGCTTAATATATAGGTTGTGATAATTGTTTGCATTAGGACACTAATCACATCATATTTTTATGATTGTAGGCTTTGTGAATATCAATAACTGGTAAGAGAGCCTGATTTTTGTACATAGGTAGTTGCATTTCTTGAGTATATTTAGGGACTTCTAGGGTCCCTTGTAAGGTTCGGTTCCAGTTCAGGGCCGCCCTTGTCAGGGCGATCGTCCTGTGTAGGTAGTTTAGTTTCTTGATTTAGAGTTTTCTAGGGTGTTTGTTTTATTACATTTAGTAAAAGTTAAGTTTTAGGTAGTCAATTTTTCTTTCTCTGATTTTTTTATTTATTTTTTTCTTGACAAATTCCTCATGGTTTACTATCTTTTGGTTTTCTCTGTTTTTTGACATGTAATCAAAAAATTGGATCTGTGATTCTGCTATATTATGTATCTGAACAATTGGCTTGTACATCACCCTGGATTTAATGGGGCTCTAAAATACATAATAATAAAACATCAATGGAGGGGTCTGGGTGATGATCGTATCATTTTGTGTGTCAGGTTCCGATAAGGTGTCAGGATGTCGCTGTCTATTTCTTCTTGGAGGAGTGGGAGTATTTAGAAGGACACAAGGATCTGTACAAGGACGTCAAGATGGAGGATCTGGAGAATCACCGATGTTTTATGTCACAAGGTAAGGAGATAGAGCTGGTTTATCCTCCGTAATACTTTGGGTGTAGGATGTCACTGGCGGCCATATTTAATATAGAAAGGGAGTGTGTCGTCAGAGAATAACCTTTTTTATGTTGTGTTTTTATAGGAACCATGTTAATTGTTGTTGAGTTTGTTTTTTGTCATATCACTATATTTTTTAAAAATCCTGCAGGTCTCACTTTGGCCACTAAGCCTAATACCATGCTGACACTTCTTCTGTAGAGAAGTCTCCTCATTATCATCACAGATGGATTACAATGACAGATGACACCAATGTGTAGATAACATAGCTTGTCACCATTCACAGTAGGATATCGTCACAGCTCTCCCTCCCCACACAATGACTTCTTCCCAGGTGATACAGCATGCCTCAAACACTCCCCCATAGAAGTCAATGAGTCCCAAAAGCCCTTTGGGTTTTCCCCTTCAATGCATAAGAATCTTTATGTTGCTGCAGGTGACTCCTAGGCCAGTTCCCCCAATGTGGTGACCCACAGTTACAGATTACATTCAAGCATGGGACTAGAGTAGCAGACAAGCTGAAGCGCAGAGAAGGTGGAGTACTTTCGTAATTGAGGATAAGCTGAAAGTCAAGGCAGGTACTGGGCAGGAAGCGTGATCAGGAACAAGCCAAAGTCAGAAACCAGGAAGCAACACATGTGAATCCCTTCAGAACCCTAGGTTGTACACTGAAGATATGGCATAAAGCTTGGAGAGGTGACCCCTTAAACTAGCCACATATGAACAAAGCCGAAAGGTATCAAACACTCTCCTTTTAAATCTAAAAGGGCCAGCACGCACCCTACACAAAAAAGCAGCAGAGAGTAATAGAGCAGACACTGCAGAGAACCTGGGAGCCGTACATCACAGCAAATGGGTGGCCTCCTGTGCTAGCAGCTCTGGAGATGAGCTTTAGTGTTTCTGCTTACCCTGGTGGTCACACATGCTCAGTAGATCAGTCAGACCACCTAGATCATGTCTTACAAATGATGTGGAGTTATTTCTGCAGTCATTACACTCATAGGCTTCTTCCCAGCACTGGACGTGTGGACATTCTGAGATGGAAACAAAAAACCACCAGTCGGAGCCAATACAAGAATGTAACATTTATATCTAGAAACAAAAGTATTTCCTTACATGATTCCAGGTGAAAAAATAGTTCAGACTTCCAAGATCTGGCAAAAAGAAATAATCTGAGGGGTCGAAGCCACAAATAAAACATAAATATTATTTATATGAGGCCAGAAGCAGGTATTATGTGTATGATCTCCATACACATACTCTGAAATAAGTCACAACAATCCCAAATGGCTGATACAAGTGTGAAGTCCTGGTCATTTAAAAGTAAAGTGATCTTACCGTCTCCTGACAATAATAGGACAGGTAGGTATCTTTACTGTCCATTTATCAAAGGGGATATTAATAGTGGGGATGCAGAAGCCCTATTAAGTTCCTCACAGACATTGTTATCCTAACTCTAGATGTCTAATCCAGGCTAACTGCCCTGATAAGGCTGACTCCTTGGAAAATGTCCAAAGATGCCTTTTCTTCCCATAGTTTGGGATGGGAAAATTGATTGTGAAAGAAATAGAGAAAAAAAATCAATACACTTATACAGTGGGTACGGAAAGTATTTAGACCCCTTTAAATGTTTCACTCTTTCATTGCAGTCATTTGGTAGGATCCAAAAAGTTCATTTTTTTGCTCATTAATATATGCTCTGCAACCCCCCCTTGAAAGAAAAAAAAAACAAATGAAGATTGTGGGGGTTAGCATCACGAACTGGTAGGCAGCAGGGGCTTCAACAGACAGAGACAGCGACACGTTTTAAAAAGTCCAAGTCCAGGCGCTGCCTGGGTTTATTTGCAAGAGAAAACAAAAACTCAGGGCCTTAAGGTTCAGGCCAAAATAGAAACAAAATATCTGCTCATCTGAGCACTACTTAGACATAACGTTCCTTTCTGTCTTACACTGTTTAGACGGTCTCAGCGTGGGTTCACTCTTAGCAGCAGAGGTCCACAGGAAGAACAAACACAAGCCTGCAGACCCAGGCTTTATAGGCCTAATACCAGCCTCACCTGGGGCGTGGGAGTGACCACCCACCCTGCTCTTTGACCACTCCAGGAAAAGCCGACCCAGACTAAGCGGACTGGAACCGCTATACTAACACTGTGTCAGTAACATAGTGTTACTGACACCTAAGCTGTCGGCCTTCCTTCACCGAGCCCAGGCCTCTCGGTGACACGCATTGGTCCAGAGGCTTCCTAACGCCACATAAGACAGTACTCTAGGGGAAAAATACCTTCCCTCTGCGACATCACCTGTCACCTTCTCACAAGATATTTTTGAAAATTTATTAAACAAGAAAAACTGAAATATCACATGGTCATAAGTATTCAGACCCTTTGCTGTGGCACTCATATTTAACTCACATCCTGTCCATTTCCTCCTGATCCTCCTTGAGATGGTTCTACACCTTCATTGGAGTCCAGCTGTGTTTAATTAAACTGATTGGACTGGATTAGGAAAGGCACACATCTGTCTATATAAGACCTCACAGTGCATGTCGGAGCACATGAGAATCATGAGGTCTAAGGAACTGCCCAAGGAGCTCAGAGACAGTGTTTTGGCTAGGCACAGATCTGGCCAAGGTTACAAAACTCAAGGTTCGTAAGAGCACAGTGGCCTCCATAATCCTAAAATGGAAGACGTTTAGGACGACCATAACTCTTCCTCGACCTGGCTGTCCAGCCAAACTAAGCAATCATGGGAGAAGAGCCTTCCTGAGATAGGTAAAGAAGAACCCCAAGATCACTGTGGCTGAGCTCCAGAGATGCAGTAGAGAGATGGGAGAAAGTTACACAAAATCAACTTTCACTGCAACCCTCCACCAGTCAGGGCTTTATGGCAGAGTACAGCTGACGGAAGCCTCTCCTCAGTGCAAGACATATGAAAGCCGCATACAGTGTGCAAAAAAACACATGAAGGCCTCCGAGACTATGAGAAACAAGATTCTCTGGTCTGTTGAGACGAAAGGGGGGGGGGGGCGGTTGAGCTGCAGGGACAGTACGACTGGCTGCAATTGAAGGTAAGATGAATGTGGCCAAGTACAGAGAGATCCTTGATCAAAACCTCTTCCAGAGTGCTCTGGACCTCAGACTGGGCCAAAGGTTGTTCTTCCAACAAGACAATGATCCTAAGCACACAGCTAAAATAACAAAGCTGTGCCCAGTCTTGACTGGTCCAGCCAGAGCCCTGACCTAAACCCAAATGGAGCATCTTTGGAGAGACTTGAAAATGGCCGTCCACCAACGTTCACCATTCAACCTGAGGGAACTGGAGAGGATCTGCAAGGAAGAATGGCAGAGGATCCCCAAATCCAGGTGTGAAAAAGTTTTCATCACTCCCAAGAAGACACATGGCTGTAGTAGTTGAAAAGGGTGCTTCT
Source organism: Phyllomedusa bahiana (assembly GCA_025379985.1). Taxonomy (NCBI): domain Eukaryota; kingdom Metazoa; phylum Chordata; class Amphibia; order Anura; family Hylidae; genus Phyllomedusa; species Phyllomedusa bahiana. The sequence continues at coordinate 22,216 of JAODAL010018595.1, forward strand.
ACGTGATACTGAGCAAAGGGTCTGAATACTTAAGACCATGTGATATTTCAGTTTTTCTTGTTTCATAAATTTGCAAAAATATCTACATTTCCATTTTTTTTCCTTTCAAGATGGAAGGGGGTGGTGCAGAGTGTACATTAATGAGCAAAAAAATGTACATTTTGGATCTTAAAGGGGCCTGAATACTTTTCCAAACCCACTGTATACAGGTTTGTTCCATTTACATCTTTTTTTTAGCCTTTGTTTCGTATACCGGCCTGATGGAAGCAACAAGGAGATGTCATGAATGAATGGAGCCCTATGAATACACTTGATGTCTATGCTGGGAGCTTTTCCCATCATATTCTCCAACAATAGAGCTATATTGTGGTGGGAACACAGCCAAAAAACAACAGGAGTGATCCACTGAATTGATCATTTGGATGAACATGCTCCTATAGAGATATATCACCCCGCAATTTTCTGGACATATTATATCATAGCCCACAGTATCGGGGATAGCTAAAAGTAACCTCTCAAGCTCGTTCTGCAAGTCTTCATAAGTGACACTGCTCCCAAAATGACCCAAACACTGGGGAAGAACCATTGTCTCCATAACACCCTATACCCCTACAGGAAGCATCTGATTTTTAGCTTCAAATAAAAAAAATCTATTTTTCTAGTCCCTTCCATCCCAGTCTCCCTGATGGTCTTTCTAAATTTAGGCCTGTAAATTTGGTAGAGGTTGGATAAAGTGATCTGTATTGATATTTGAGACACCCTTGAATATTCCAGTTCAGTGTATGTTTTCCGATCTACTCTAATTCAAATCCATGTGACCTAAATCGCCTTCTGACCTCTAGGTGACATGCAGGACAAATAAAACATTTTAAAATCTTACAATTTTATAAAGCTGGAACCACACAGGCGGCTTTTCTGTTGGATTTGGACAAGATTCAGAAGTCTTACATTCCTCCTCCGTGCTGGATTAATTTCTGGCTTTGTTTCAAAGAACTAAAACAAAAAGAGCATGTGTGTGTCCAGTCTATAGGAGGCTTCACACATTGTTTTTTTTTTTTGTGGAAATCTGCCACTGCAGGCTGGAGAAGTAAAAGGTCTTCCTTTTTTATTCTTTTGAGCCCAATACTTGTTTTGGCACAAAAAACTGCAGTGGCAGATATCCAGAATAAGCCGTGTGTTACACCATCCTTATAGGAATGTTTTATAAACTTGTTATAAACTCATTAATTTTATGTTTTTAATTTTAACAGAAAATTCTACATTGAATTCTGGAGAACACTATATGTTATCTCTAAATAATAAAGTAGAAGATGGAGAGATCATGCAGCACTCTTCAGAAGAAGACCTTACTACTACTAATGTACATTTAGGGCTTCAAAGAATAGACCTATCTTCTAATGCTCCTAATCGTGAAGAAGCTTCTGCTGACCAATCACAGATTATTAACCAACTTAAAGGCCAGAACGTGGGTAAAAAGATTCAATGTGGGGAACGGTTAACAAAAAGCTTAGATCTTTCTACACACAAAATAATTAACATAGAGAGGAAACATTCCTGCATAGAATGTGGGAAGTGCTTTACTAGTAAATCAAAACTTGTTACACATGAGAAAATTCACACAGGAAAGGAACCATATTCATGTTCAGAATGTGGGAAAGGTTTTAAATGTAAATCAGAGCTTGGTAGACATGAGAGAAATCACACAGGAGAGAAGCTATATTCCTGTCCAGAATGTGGGAAATGTTTTAATCGGAAGTCTTCTCTGATTGAACATGAGAGATTTCATTCAGGAGAAAAGCCATATTCATGTGCAGAATGTGGGAAAGGTTTTAATAGTAAATCAAAGCTTGTTATACATGAGAGAATTCACACAGGAGAGAAGCCATATTCATGTTCAGAATGTGGGAAAGGTTTTAATTGTAATTCAGGTCTTATTAAACATGAGATAATTCACACAGGAGTGAAGCCATATTCATGTTCAGAATGTGGGAAATGTTTTAATAGTAAATCACATCTTACTAAACATGAGAGAAATCACACAGGAGAGAAGCCATATATATGTTCAGCATGTGGGAGAGGTTTTAATTGTAAATCAAAACTTGTTAGACATGAGAGAATTCACACAGGAGAGAAACCCTATTCATGCTCAGAATGTGGGAAATGTTTTAATAGGAAGTCTAATCAGATAGAACATGAGAGAATTCACACAGGAGAGAAGCCATATTCATGTTCAGAATGTGAGCAAGGTTTTAAAAATAGATATGAACTTGTTATACATGAGAGAATTCACACAGGAGAGAAGCCATTCTCCTGTCTAGACTGTGGGAAATGTTTTAATCGGAAGTCTCATCTGATTGAACATGAGAGATTTCACTCAGGAGAAAAGCCATATTCATGTTCAAAATGTGGGAAAGGTTTTAATACGAAATCAAATCTTATGACACATGAGAAAATTCACACAGGAGCGAAGCCATATTCATGTACAGAATGTGGGAAAAGTTTTAATTCTAAATCAAGTCTTATTAAACATGAGAAAATTCACACCGGAGAGAAGCCATATACATGTGCAGAATGTGGGAGAGGTTTTAAAAGTAAATCTGAACTTGTCATACATGAGAAAATTCACACAGGAGTAAAGTCATATTCATGTGAAGAATGTGGGAAAGGTTTTAAAAGTAAATATGAACTTGTTAAACATGAGAGAAATCACACAGGAGTAAAGCCATATTCATGTTCAGAATGTGGGAAAGGCTTTAATAGCAAACCATCACTTGTTATACATAAGAGAATTCACACAGGAGAGAAGCCATATTCATGTGCAGAATGTGGGAAAGGCTTTAATAGTAATTCACATCTGCTTATACATGAGAGAATTCACACAGGAGAGAAGCCCTATACATGTGCAGAATGTGGGAGAGCTTTTAATTGTAAATCAAAACTTGTTATACATGAGAGAATTCACACAGGAGAGAAGCCCTATACATGTGCAGAATGTGGGAGAGGTTTTAAAAATAAATATGAACTTGTTCTACATGAGAGAATTCACACAGGAGAGAAGCCATATTCATGTTCAGAATGTGGGGAATGTTTTACTCAGAAGTCTTATCTGATTGAACATGAAAGATTTCACTCGGGAGAAAAACCATACTTATGTGCAGAATGTGGGAAAGGGTTTCCAAGTAAATCACATCTTGTTAGACATGAGAAAATTCACTCAGGAGAAAAGCCATTTACATGTTCAGAATGAGGGAAAAGTATTAATCGGAAGTATTCTCGCATTGAACATGAGAGAATTCACACAGGGGAAAGGCCATATTCATGTGCAGAATGTGGGAAAGGTTTTCCAAGTAAATCACATCTTGTTAGACATGAGAAAATTCACTAAGGAGAAAAGCAATTTTCATGTTCAGAATGTGGGAAAGGTTTTCCAAGTAAATCATCACTTGTTAGACATGAGAAAATTCACACTTCATAAAGACCATATTCAGGCTAAGAATATGGGAAATCTTTTAAACAGAAGGTAAATCTTGTTAGTCATACATTAATTCATAGAGGAGAGAAGCCATATTCAGAGTATGTTGTACAGGTAAATTAAATCTTTTTACTCACCAGAGAATTCACAAAGGAGAGAAGGGATCTACAGGAAATCCCTCTGTTTATTTGATATACAGAAAATAAAATAAAAGTGAAATATTTTATATGACAATGGATAGCGGCAAACTATGATGAAAAACTGAATATATGATCTATTGGGGTCATATGGACTGGGTCTCAATTGTCTGGAGGCCCCTGACTACAGTCATTAAAGTCCATATTATAGAAAATCATGGTAACACAAATGACTTGGCATCGACTGGCTGTATCATAGATTTCATGTGTGGACTTGAATAAAGGCCGTGCTTGGAATGTTTTCGACCTGTCAATCTTTTATACCTTTAGAAATCTAGTACTCGGAACATAAAAGCATATATCCATTATTGAAATCTTGTCAAAAATCCGTGAGTGCAAAACATCAAGATAATGTTGATGATTTCAGACCATTTTTGGTCCTTTATTACAATTTAAAAGATAAAACTGTGCCCATCTTGTTTTAAAAGTATCTGTAACCAACCAGGACCCAAATGCAGATGCAAGAACAATAACTGATGTAGGTTAACCCCTGAGTGTCCAACAATGAAACCACATATAGACACGTTATATAAAACAGCAACAATACAACCCGCTAATAAATGTATAACAAATTACTTTCTACCTTAGCTAAGGATCCAAAAGGCTTCCTGATTTAAAGTTTTTCTCCAACTATTAAAGGTTTGGCCAGTTTTTCGATGACATAAAAACTGAAAGAACCTTATTTACCCTGATGGACTTCAATAAAATGTTTCCCTGCACCATTTGCGGATATCTGTCCAGTTTTTATGGCCATTACATGTTCCAATACTCTCGTCTTCAGATTACTTATATTCAGTGGCGGGACGATGTGTAGGCGAAGAGAGCCGATTGCCTAGGGCGCCACATCTCTGCCTGCCACTAGGGGCGTAGTTCAATGTGTGACAGTGACTCTCTACACAGCGCCCTGCAGTGAGCTACAGCAGCCGGCTGAAGTTATGTGCTAGGTCGGGTCGTCTCTCCGAGCGCCGCCCCCTTCATCTCTTATCAGGCATCAGAGAGAAGGCGGGCGGGAGAGAAACATTCAAATTACTTCAGGAGGAAAGGAAAAGTGAGTGCAGCAGCCCCGTCCGAAGCCTCTAGGTCTCCGTAGTCTTCCTGTGGGCCGTGCAGAGAGCTGGCCTGATCAGTCACCTCTCCTGCACAAACACTGATGAGAAGAGAGCAGAGGAGTGACCAGTTCACACACCTCTCTCTATATATACATGCAGTATCTGTGTGTGCATACATATGTGTGTGTGTTTATAAACATACTCAATTTCAGTATACACACATGTGCATATAACAAATACACTATGATGTCTGATATCTGCTTTTGTTACCCATGTAACCGTTCCCCATAGAACAATAAGCAGTTCACTCAGGCGTGTTGAGCCCATGTGAATTAGTTATTGATGCGTGTTTAGAGATCATCTGTCGACCCTAAACGGACCCAAACACGCATTAAACGTGCAGTGTGATTTTCTGCTTGCAATGCAACACTCTGCGTTCACACGTGTGCGCCGTTTGTGTCTCATTGCAAGTTTGATGTGTCTTTCAATCGTCAGTCAATCTTGATCGAAAGACGCACAGAAGCTATAACAAATTAGGTGCGATTCCCGCTACATCCAAAACACATCCAAACACACAGCTGCATCACGTTGGATCCAATCGACACTAAGTGTTTGGATGTTATTTTCGGGTCCAACATGGATCCATTTATGCTATCTACAATATATGAAAAAACTTTGAGATCTTAGTTCGCATGTTTTTGGCCAAAAAATGTTCAGCCAACCCGGCTTACAACGGGATCTCAGGCGGGTGGTCCTACTCTATCTTAATCTCTCACTAGGGTCAACTTCAGACCTCTCACTGTGCCAAACGGCCTCTCTGCATTTTGGAGGCCGTTTGGCACAGTGAGAGGTCTGAAGTTGACCCTAGTGAGAGATAAGATAGAGTAGGACCACCCGCTTGAGATCCCGTTGTAAGACGGGGGTGGCTTGAGCATTTTTTGGCCAAAACATGCGAACTAAGAATCTCAAAGTTTTTTTTCATATATTGTAGATAGCATAAATGCTTCTTTGGAGATTTCCATGTGTTTTTTGCCCTTTTAGCAGTGGCGTGCCACTGGTATTGGACTGTGTGCATATATTTATGTGCCCAGGTTCGCAGTGTTTTTTTCAGAAATGTTTTTCTGTGCAAAACTATATGTTGTATTTGGCACATATTGCTTTTAAACTATATAAGAAGGAATGGTTACCTCCATCTTGGTTTGCTGCACCACGCCCACCTCCACAGGCTGTTATATCAATGCACTATACTTTGTAAGGTAGGTGCTTTTTTATTTTTCTCTTTGCATTTTGGAGGCCGTTTGGCACAGTGAGAGGTCTTTCATATATTGTAGATAACATAAATGCTTCTTTGGGGATTTCCATGTGTTTTCAACATGGATCCAAACTTGTATCCAAAAACACTGTGTGAATATACCCTAAGAGCTCAGCTATTATGTCTTGTACTATGCTCAAAAAATAAAAACTGCGCTCGGGTCGTTGCTATGGGTAACAGACAGCCTTCACCTCAGTATTCAGGTTAAATTAGTGTATTGGCACCTTGTGATCAGTGAGTGAGCTTTGGGTTGCAGTTTTGGCCCCAGTCTCTAAAAGGTTCATCCAACACTGCACTCACTGCTGCTCCCTATTCTGCGTGGAAAAATAAATGCTTGTAACACCTTCCTGACAGGCGGTCATAATATGACTCTCTGTTTTTCCCACTCTGCCTTCCCAGAGCCATACGTTTTTTTATTTTTTCCACCTACATAGACATATGAGGGCTTTTATTTTGTCGGACAAGATGGACTTTCTAATGCTGTCATTCACTGTACAAAAAAATTATAAGTGGAAAAAAACGTACTTGTGCCAGTTAGTTCACTCTTTGGTATAAATAATGTATATTCTGCAGGTTGATTCAAGTCAAGCAATACCAAACAAACATGTATGGTTTTCATGTTTAAGTACCATAAAAAAAATTCCAAACATCTACTCTAAGGGCTTGTTCACATGACGTTTTGGATCCGTTTTGGATGCGTTTTATGGATCCGTTTTTAACCTGCGAAAACTGGATGCAAACTGCATCCAAAAAGTGGATCCAGAAAACGCAACAGCTGATCCTTTTTTGGATGCGTATTGGATGCGTTTTGCATGCGTTTTACGGATCCATTTTTTTGGATCCGTTTTTTCAATGCTTTATTTAAATCAACCTATCAAACTGCAATTTAAATATAATATAACCTATCAATGACCAAGAAAAAACCTTTTTTTTACCTAGTGTCAATCAACTGTACATACACCTATGATTTTAGAACCCACCCCATGTAAATTAATTAATAACAATCATTTATAAACTAAATATATATTTAGTATAGTATATATATATATATATATATATAATATATATTATATATATATAAATATATATATATATATAAAATAAAAAAGTCCACGGCACTCCCAAAAGTATTCAAGCAATAAGGTCGTTTATTCCTCCATGCTCAAAAGAGCGACGTTTCAGCTCCCTCACAGAGCCTTTGTCAAGCTGTGTGAGGGAGCTGAAACGTCGCTCTTTTGAGCATGGAGGAATAAACGCACCTTATTGCTTGAATACATTTTGGAGTGCCGTGGACTTTTTTATTTTGTATTTTGGAACTTCTTTGTATCGGAGCTTTTTCTGCTGGCACCCTTTTTTCTAATCTTTCATGTAAGTTCTTTGGAGTGCTGCTATTTTTTTATATTTATATATATAATATATATATATATATATATATATATTATATATATATATACATTTATATACTATATATATACATTTATAATATTACATTTATATTATATATAAATACTATACAAAAGTGTGTGTAAATAATATATATATATATACTATTTTATACATTTATAAACTAAATATAACCCAACATAATTTCAAATTTTAGATTTAATTTAAATCCAATGCGTTTTTACGGATGCGTTTTTGGCATCGAAAGCGGATCCAAAACGCACCCAAATGTATGCTGCGCTTTTGGATCGCTTTCGGGATGCCAAAAGCGCACTCCCATTAATTCCTATGGGGATTTCTCTTGCGTAAAACGCAAGAAGAATTGATATGTCAGTTCTTAAAACGGATCCGAAAAGCGTATCGGCGATCACTCGTGTGAACAGCGATGCCCTTTTGCCATTGAAAGCAATGTTAATCACATGGACAATTGTTAGATCCGTTTTGCAGATCCGTAAAACGGATCACGAAAACGTCGTGTGAACAAGCCCTAAATTTTCAGCCGATACGTTTTTTTGTTCGTGCCCCTGTGGACCTGAGTCATGGTGCGTTTTTTGCGGGCTGATATGTACTTTTTATTGGCACCATTTTGAAATGACCAAAACCCCCAAATTTTAGCATATTTTTTTTTCTATTATGGTGTTAAACATCTGATTGATGTTATATTTTAATAGATCGAATTGTTTGTGGTGATACCAATTTTGTGTAGCTTTTTTAATTTTATTTTTGATTTGTAAAATGGCAAAGAGTGGGGATTTGAACTTTTAATATTTTTTTATAATAGGTGGTGGTGGTGGAGGGGGGGGGACGCCATCTCAGCCATTTGCCTAGGGCACCAAAATGTCTTGTCCCGGCCCTGCTTATAGTACAGCCTACATATATGATATTGCAAGTGTCACAATTAATAAAGCTTTTGATGTTAATTCTGAGTCTTATCATGTGTCAAATTGTCTCTTTCTAGTAGTGAAGATGCACATGTTAACCAGAGGGGGGGAACCGCACCTATCAGACTTTGATTGCATATCCTAGAGATATTCCATGAGGTTCTATGATGGGAACACCCTTTTAAGATCAGATAATAGGACCCCATGACTTATATGTATTATTAACATGTAGGATATCCAAAAGAGAATCAAAGGTTTCCCCGGAGGTCTGTTTGGCTAAAACACAGACCACAAATGTATGGAAGGTAAGCACTGGTCCTCAGCAGATACATTTATACTTTAATATAAACAACAAAAAAACTTCTTATATTAAAGTATACATTTATCTGTTGAGGGCCAGTACTTACATCAGTATGTTTGTGGTCTCTGTTTGGCCAAACCAAACCTCCGGGGAAAAGTTTGATTCTCTTTCAGTATATTCTATATATTATCCACCTCTACCTGTGGAGCGTAGGGAGGAAAAAACGGAGCAGTCGGCGTCCCTTCTGACTGCTTATTGGTAATCTGGCACCTTGACTGAGGAGAGTTGTGTTGTCCTTAATTGCACCACATTGAAAGGTGAGAGTGTAACTGCATGTGTATATGAATTATCTTCAATTGTTTATGTTACATCCTGTGTTCATTGGCCGACATGTCAGGACCTTCTGGTCGCGGCCTGAGATGTGACTTAATGTGTAACTTTCCGCATCCACTAGAGGTAAGCAAGGTCAGCTGTATACCATTTCTCATATTCCAAAATCAGTGGCACACTATAAACTGAAGTACTATTAAAGGGGACATAGGAATTTTGAAAAAAGCATTTCTGCTATCAAGGATATATGAAGAATTTTTTGAGATTCTCAGTTCACATTTTTGATCAAAACTGCTTAAGCCACCTCCGAACTTCAACGGGATCTCAAGGCAGGTGGTCCTACACTATTGATACCTCTCGTTTGGGTCCTATTCAGACCTCCATAATCCAGGGAATGAAGGAACCAGCTTACAAGTTACACTGCACTGATTAAAAAGCCATGTCAAGGTGGGTGGAGTGCAAAAAACCAAAATGGAGGCCGCCACTCCTCCAAACTCAAACTAAAAGCAATATATGGTTATGCACATCCAAAAAAACATTTTGGAAAAAAATAAACATAGGTGCAACAGTGGTGCGGCTGTCGTATACATACATATTCCAAAAACAGTGGCACACTGTTTTTTTGGATGTGCATAACCATATATTGCTTTTAGTATACCATTTATCAGATACCACCTGTCTGTGTAGGCACAGGGACTGAGAGAGGATAGCCCGCACAACCCCCAGCGTGGAACAACACTTGCCCACAATCCTGTCCGGCTGAGAAACCTCTTTTCACCAGCATTAGTGAAACAGAACTCTACCAGCGTGGTAGACTACCACAAGTTCCTCATTAGATATAAGCCCATAATGGGATTATATCGGGCCAGAGACCAGCCCGGGTAGCGTATAATGTAAGACCGAGAACTTGGACATGTGGAATACTTAATTGCCTTAAAGGGGTTGTCTCACTACAGGGATTGCTTTTTATGTTAAAGATCTTGCAAAAATAAGTCACTTTGCAATATATGTCCTTTAACAATGTCCTACCTATTCCTATATATCTCCTCTTGTATGGGCTGCATCAGCTCCTCAGGTCACTATAGGTACAGACCTGTTTGATCTATCCTGATAGGCTGCCAGCACTAGTTGCTATAGCTACCGACCTGGCTTCTACTGCAGCCTAGTGGAAGCCAGTAAACACGCCCCTGAATTCAAAGTGAAACCAAGAAAACAGGACTGAGGTTAGATGAATCAATGTAGTGAGACAACCCCTTTAAAAGCACACTAGACAAAACACTACATGTCTTATGCAAAGATATGATCAGATATGCAATACAGATATCTGGTTATGAATAGAGATGAGCAATTGTGTCAATTATCGTTATCGGGTCAATAGTCATTAACGATTAATCTCCGATGACCATTAAGTCTATAGGAGAGGAACACCAGCTTCATTCTTACACCCAAACAGGTGAGGAGAAGCTGGAATTAACATTAACATCCACAACAATAAACGGGATATGTGCAACATCTTAGGCAAGACAATTAAGCTATAAGTAAATAAGCTAGAATAATGCATTATGTTCAATGGCTAACCGAAAACATGAGGACGGCATAGCCACAGCAGGTACAGTGGTACCAGCTGCTACGGGGTCCCTTTCACACAAAACAAGACACCGGTGTTGGAAATGGAACATGGGAACTGGCAGGAGACCCCATCACTTTTTGCACCATCACATATGTGGTGGCAGCAAGAACGTCCCAACGGGGAAGGCGGAGGTTACAGTGGGTATGGCGAGAGCCAGAGCTGCCGTCAGTAATCTATTAACCGTTTCATGTCCACATGCAGCTAAATCAAATGGGGTGCCCACCCATTGCTACTTTCTATTTTTAACATATCACAGGGCACCTTTTTGATTCTGGCCCCTGGCAGAAATACTGCCCTATTGCCACCCCCTGACATCCATTTTAAAGTAGCCTGACCCCAAAACCACCAAAAAATGCCCTTATGGACCTTCAGAATAAAAAATTTGCAATAAGAAATTGACTATTTTAAAAAACTATTTTTCCAATCTGCATACGGCTGCTTGCCATTCTACTGCTGGCATGTTGCTGACGTTGTTCCACCATGACATTTCAATGTGAAGAAGTCGCAACAGTTGTCTCAGGTTGGTCAATGAGGCCTGTCTGAAAATCCTGCATTCTACTGTCAAGGAGACTTTTGATTTTGAACGTGGATCAAGGAGGGTGGACACCCAGTAACCGCTGTTCATTTTGATGGCTTTGAAACGCGGGAAATCAGAATTTTTTCAATAAGACCTTGACTATTGGTTTCCTTTACAGCGGCATGAACCCAAAACCAGAAAAGATGCCCTGATGGACCCTCAGAATATAAAGTGCCAGAAGAAAGTAGTCTTTGAACCACTATTTTAGTTAAACTGGACATTGACTTTCCATGTCCTGTACAGCATGACCCAAAAACCCACACGGGTGCCCTTATGGACCATCAGCAGAAAAATTTGCAATAAGAAATAAACTATGTTAAAAAAAAAAACTAGTTTTCCAATACTGCTGCTGCTAGAGCTACTTGCCATTCTACTGGTGACGTTGTTCCACCGTGACATTAAAACGTAAAGCAAACTAAACAGATGTCCCCAGTAGGTCAACGAGGCCTGTCTGACAATCCTGCATTCTACTGTCAAGTGGGTTGAAGGAAATTATTGATCAAGGCAAGGCTGAGAACGTGGATGATGGAGGTTCAGCTGGCAGGGCCGGACTTACAGTGGGTGTGGTGAGAGCTCAGGCTAGCATCCGTCATCTAGTAATACACAGGTTCAGCTAGCAGGGCTGGACTTACAGTGGGTGCGGTGAGAGCCTGGGCTGGCCTCAGTCATCTATTAACATGGCAACACCAGTCGGGCCGAAGCACTGTGCGGAAGCGGAAGTGTGAGCTAAGACCTCCAGCCTTCCTCAGGACACAGTCAAGCCCTGGGTAGTACTGGAGAAATTTCGGCCTCGACGAGAGCGCTGGCCCCTCCGTATATTGGGACCAATAGAGACTTCAATTGGAAACCCTGTGGTTGACGCCCCTGTTTCCACCCAGTGCACTTTTTTCTCATTTACTCAACGTGCCTGAGAAATTGTCGCGTACATAGTGGTGACAAATGTGCTCCATACTCCATGTCATCTAATAACCTAACATCGTCAATCTTTTATATCAGTCGTTCCTGTACCTCCCTTGTACAAATCATAGGAATATTTTGTATCAGCTATATGTACTTCAAGAAATTTAGCAAGTTTAATTCCTAGAAAACATATTTTTAAAATAGCATGAATCCACCACGTTTTGGATTCTCATTTATTTAAATTGTATTAAGAGGTTGTCTCACTACAGGGATTACTTTTTATGTTCAAGACTTCTAAAACGATTCACTTTGCAAAAGTTCAATTAACAGTGCTACCTATTCCTGTTTTTTGACAGCAACCATGCCAACAAAAATTCAAAAACATGACTTTTTGCCACTGTTGACAATTGAAAAAAACAAATGCCTGATTAATAAACCTATGTTTATACAATATGTGACCTGTAATTATATATGTCTTTTACAGCAACATGAACCCATAATAATAAAAAAGACCTGATATGCCCACAGGTAAAAAATTGTTAGGAAAAAATGCTACTTCGAAACCACATTTCTGTACAAGGACCAAGATATAGCTGTTAAACACATCACCATTACCCATAAAATTAGAAAAATTACCTCACTGACACTAATTGCGAGGAAGGGGCTTGTCTGCGCTGCCCAAGATGGCCGCGTAGCCAAGAGCTCTAACGGCCTAAGCACATGGACAATGGCGTACCAGACTCAATCTGGCAGTGAAGACTCCTGACTACAGGCAAAAGGGGCGAACATCCCTGCATTACCCGAGACAGAACGCGACCCGCTCGGCAAAGGGCGAGTGTGAGAGAGGCTTTGAGAGGCTGCCTAGTCACCAGCTCGCCGCGGCTTCCTGAATGCTTCGCAGCAGGATACTGTGAGAAAAGCCCACGCGAACTTGCGCCGGACAGCAGCGGGACGCGGACACAGCGGAACCCCGCTCATTCTTAGTGCACGGTTTCCGAGACCTCCTGAGCAGTAGAGACACATGTGCTGGCGGACCCATCAGTACCTATGCTGGGTATCACGATCCCCTGGAAGCCCACTATCAGTGCGCACGCAGGCTCTGTGGGGAAATATCTTCATCCCCTGGCAACAGCTAGGGACAGAACATACTTATATGTCCTCCAGCTGGCTGGTGGGGAGCCTGGCCCTGACTCCTGAGACAGAATCATACAGGTCCAACTGTTTAGCCAAATGCTATACAACACAGGGCTTGCCTGCGTCCTAGAGACACTGAGCCCTACAGATTCTGTACCTTTCCCTAACCTTCATCCAGCTGCCCTGAACAATTCGGGTAGGAATTACAGCATACCCCCTTCGTTTCTCTCGATCGTAGAGTCGGATGATGTCACAGACCATCAGGCCTAGGGCCTACCATTGTGTGGCTTTCGTTGTTTGACAAGGCCTTTATCTACTCGTACCGCTACTCTCGATTTATACTTCTCTTTGGTTAGTGGGGGGGTGATGGGGGGGTTGGGTTTGTGGGGGGTGGCCGTGTAGGGGGGGGGTGGGGGTGGGGGGTTGTTGGGGTTTGTTTATTAAGGGGGGGGGGGAGGGGGGGGGGGGGGGGGGGGGGTATTTGGTGGGGGCTGGGGGGGGGGGGGGGGGGATTGGGGGGGGGGGAATGGGCGGGCCCGGGGTGGGGCGGGGGCGGGCCTGCCTCATCAGCCTTCACTCCGTATAATTTGGCAATTATGCCTCCTAGAGCACAAAAAGGCTGAAGTTTACAACGCAAACAGACATACCATCTCTTATCAAATCTACCCCGGGTCCATCCCACAAGAAAATCAGCTTGCACCTGCGTCCTTATCACCAGCTAGCAAGGGCCTCGGAGCCACTAGCTCCTCCAATAGAAGAGTCACTTATTGAATCAGACCCTGATGAGATAGAATGCGAAAGCTACTTAAAACCATTCCACTAGAGAGGACTTTAGGCCTATTATGGAGGTTAGAGTAAGCGTGTAAAAATGGAGATCGCCTCATAAGACAGGAACAGATGCACATGGGAGAAAGGTGTTGACAATCGGCGAGAAGCTCATGAACCAACACGCGTTATATATCACACCTGCATCTCACTGTGAACAATCAAGCTCAGCCCTGCGGGAACCTCACGTCATTTAGAAGACCTTGACAACCGAGGTAGAAGAAAAACACAACGTATAAAAGGTCTGGGCCAGAATCCAAAGAAAAGAGAGACCTCAGACTGTTTAAATGGAGGTGTTTAACAACCTATTGGGGGAACCCCGCTACAATCATATAACAGCTTGATATAAGTACATCGCTCAGAGGCTAAGAACTTATCTGGCAGGCCTCAGATATAATCTGTTGAGTTTTCATTACTTCCCCAGTTAAAGAAAGAATTAAGTCCAAGCCAAACTGCAGGGGAATTGTGACCATACAGAAGCACCCATGATACAGCTTTATCCTCATCTAGCTGGTCAACACTCAAAAAAGGCGCTGTTTGAAGACCGCTCCCTTTCACTTCACAAGTACAGGTGGTATTCCCATAGCAATCGATGGGGAGTATCTTTTTTCCTGACCACGACCAAGAATGTAGCTCCTCATCTCTTCGTGCGCAATGCAGATCTTGCCATCATTCTGTAAGCTTTTGTTCTCACTACCCGGACATTCCGGATTGGGAACGGAGACACCAAATCCTGCTCCACCGCCAGTCTGAACCAGGTTCCCAAACACGACAGCTTCCTCCAAGCCTGGTTCCACACCGAGGTCTCCCCCCACTTCCACCCTGAAGGACATCATCAACTTTCCCCGACGGTCCCCTGAATTTCTTTCTAAGAGTCTTTATTTGCATCCCAACTTCATTGCCGTTGATTTTTGTCATGTCTAATTGGTATATACTCATCATAAAGCGTTTTAATATACAGTGTCCCGTCCCCTAAACTGGAGAAGATCCCTCCCGCCTCTTTTTCCTCCACTCCTCTACTCTTCTTCCTCCCTCTACCCCTTTTCTTCTCCTCATCCTCCCATCTCCCTTTTCCCATGCCTACTTTACTTCCCCTTCTACCTCCCCCCCTTTTCCCCCTCCACCTCGGCCAATTCCACGCCGTCCCCTTTATCCCTCTCCCTTTACCCCGTCCCCTACCCCCCCCCCCTCCCCCTTTTCCTTTCCCCCTCTCTTAATTTCTTCTTTATCTTTCCTCTCCTCCCCTCCCTTTCTTCCACCCCCTCACATTAACCCTTTTCTTCTCCTTGTTTATAGTGTTCCTATAAGGGCAGGCTCTGGTTTGTCCCATGAAGGAGCATCTGACAACCTCCCCCATATAAGCTGGCCTATTACATATGTTCTCTCACCATTGTGGAGGTAACCTCACCTACTTAATGAACCTACTACTCCAGGCAGCGACCCGCCCCCGGCATTCCCTGTGTCTGAACCAGAGATGCCTGCCCCACAGAGAAACACATTCCAAGTTCCTAATAACCTATTTCACTATTCTTAACTGTTAATGTTGTTATGTTCCCCACCCAGTTGTGGGTCATGTCTGGAACCACTTGTCCCAATGGGCCAATGGAGACTTAATCGTGATTCCACTAACTACCTCCCTCATGCATAAGTTATATCACCAACGAAAGGTCCATAACTCCATGATGTCAAGATGCTCTCTATACACGAATTGAAAGTCTACCAAAGCATAATATGTATTCATCAGGAGACCATTTGGACAAGAAGAGGATTTTCTTTGTCAGGATCTCTTCCCCATGCCCTAATGTCGCCTCAACACAAACGCAAAAAAGGCAGAGTGGCTTATACCTGCTCTCCAAGCGTCCCCCTCCAATTCAAACCATGTCCCTCTCGACTCCCCATGGTAGTATTCATCCTCCAGGTCTCTTGGAAGTTCCCCGATCGTGCCTTGTGTATCTTTATGCCCCCTAATAGTTCTCATGATAGGTTTCTCAAACGGGTATTAAACTAAGTATCCAAATTACTGCCGCCTTGGCTATAGGCGGAGACTTTAATGTTTTCATTTCCATTACTCCGTGGACAGACTTGCAAGGTTAAGGAACACCCCATTGTCACGGACGCAGAGGGGTCTCTCTGGGAATTTCGCAACTAATGCGTTCCCAGGCACTGTTTCGACCTCGTTGCGGTACACCACCTCACAGGTAGGGCATATTTCTTTTACTCTCCACCCCAACGTCCCACACCTATAGACAATTTTTTGGAATATTTTGACTTTAGAAAAACAGCTGAGCAGATATGGGCGTTATAGACGTGTCGGATCATGCCCCGGTGACCCACAACCCTGGATCTCGGCAGGTGCAGTCGGAAATGCCACTGGCGGTTAAATGAAGCCTTCTCAAAAAATTGGAACAAGGGAAGGGTGGGGGTAATCTTGCCTCCCAACGGAGTATTTTGCAGCTAATGAGGTGTCGTGGCTTCCATAGCTACACTGTTGGAGGCCATACGGCAGTGGACAGGGAATGCTGGGCTGTGCGTGGCCCGGGACCCCGTATTAAAAAAACAGGGGAGCGCAGATGGAAAAATGCTTATGCAAGCAGTCAAAGACGCTGGAAAACTAGACTTCAAAATAGGCCATCCAAACACTCCATCCGCCGCCTAGTGGCTCGTGATAAATCATCTGAGATCTTTAGCATTGACAGGACGGAGAAATTGCTGATGTACTCTTAACAGAAGTTCTATGAAGAGGGAAATAAACCACAAACTCTACTTTAGCGAGACAATTACGAAACGAAAGTGCGGGGTGCGCCGCTCAAGCGTAAAGATCATGTCCAGGTAACAAAATCAACGATCCAGAGCAATGTCTCAGGTCTTTAGAGATTATTATTCAGCACTCTATACTCTACCTGATGAGATGCCATCACAGGCGAAAATGCAGAACGAATTGATGGCAGAACGTCTAGAGTAAATGCAGACCCTTCCGAAGGCTCCCCTCCACAGCACTGACAGAACTTAACGCCCCGATAGATATCATGAAGAAATTGAGGGATATAGAAAATCATGCCCAATGGTAAAACTCACCGGCCGCTGAGGTTGACATATCTATATTATCAAACATTTTCCCTCAACTAACAGAGTAGATGACGGCATAATATAACATTCTGTTTTTACAAGGATTCCCCTATACCAAATACCATTCCCACTCATATATCACCTTATATCCAAAACCAGATAAAGATCATTCGCACCCTGACCAGCTAGCTAAAGCCAATAGCCCTACTCAATTCAGAACTGAAGATTTTAACTAAGCTCTTGGCGGACTTTTAGCCCCCGGCTCCTTACAAGATCCATAAAGACCAGTGGGATTGTGACGGGCCAACAAGGAGCAGACACACACCAGAGTGGCTTAGATTTGATAAGAGATGTTAAAAGATGGATCATCGGCTCTCTTCCTGAGCTTAAACGCAGAAAAAAGCGTTGATGCTTAAATTTGGTCCTTTTCTGTTCACAACTATGGGGCGTAGGTTTGCAAGGGTCCGTTCTTAGAGGCGATATGAAGCCATACAAAAATCCCACAGCCGCAATTCGGCTACCGTCAAGGTAATGTCAACATCCATCCAGATTAAAAATAGGGAACTATGCAGGCTGTCCGCTTCCCCGCTCTTATTTGTAATGCTATTGAACTTTAGCGAGCAGCGATCCGCAGGAACCACCATATCAGAGGGGTGGTAGTACGTAATAGGGAAATTCAAACTCTCAGTTGTTTGCTGACGACATCCTCTGTCCCTTGACCTCCTTGCACACACATTGCCCAATCTGCACTCCCTGTTAGGGATTCAGAAGTTGTCTGGATATAAAGAAAAAAAACCACGAAAAAACAGAGGCCTAGCCTATTAACATCCCAGACTCTCAGTGGTCTCCCAACAGCCAACTTCCTTAAATTGGGAAAACAGAGGCAATAAAATATCTGGGGGTCCATAGACGAGTTTCCTACACAACGGATATAGGCCAAAATTACCCCAAGATATTCGCAGAACAATAAAAAATTGACTTGATAAGTGGAATCGCTTGCCTCTGTCGTGGTTTGGAGGCATTGCGTCAAAAAATTGACGATCCTCCCCAAACTGCTTTAACTTTTTGAAGCTCTTATTTTTTTCTGGTCCAGGTTGTTCCGTGCGTGAGCTCAGGGCATATACAGGTGTGCGTCATACAGGTTTATTGGCCGGAAGAGACATAGGGTCCCGAAAAGTGATTGCGGCACCAAGGACAGCGGGCGGCCTGGGGTCCCGGACATAATTAATACTTCTGGCCCGGTCCCCAACTAAGAGAAAACCATGAGGTCATCCTAATTGCTTATACGGTCTGGGCAGAATCGAAAAATTGTGGTTGCCCCGTTCACCCTAATCACTTTATAAGAATACCTCGAGGTCCAACTAGATTAAAAGCTATTGGGCCCCCTATGACCCTTCTGAGGAACACCAGGCGCACATCACTAAGCGTTTCCTATTAAGCTCGAGCCTCACCTATACGTCTTTTCTATTTCAAACCTCTCCTGCCAGAAAGTCTGACGTCTGTAGCATCGACATGGTATTGAACAAACGTCTATTCAATTCGCAGACATGTGATTTTAGCTGCTAGGAAATTAAAGTCTTTTTGAGTTAGATTAAGATTCCTAGTTGATGTACCCATACCAAGGATTTTACTCATACTCCAAATAGGGCACTATTTATGCGTTCAGGTGCATAAAGGTGATAAGGTCTCACCGACCACTAGCTTTGAACAGCTATGCAAACAGGCACTTCCACATAAGTCTCATCTCCGCCTAACTATCAGATATTTTGTGTCTCCCCAGACCCAAGCATCCTCCGAGACATAAGTATATTGGATAAATGGGATAGCATGTGGGAACAGAAATAACTCTGCCATAAGGAAACCATCTGGAGAAGAGCCTCTAAACATCTATCTGTGCATTATATACAGGGAAAAACAATACAATGATACTGTAACTTTTGGAAACCATACCCCAAAGACGGATACACAAATTCAATCCTAACAGTTGGTACCGTGTCCCCATCGTTGTGGAGGGTGTCGGAATGGGGAGCACATCTTTTTCTCATCTATTGATTGTTGCACATTCCAGCCATTCTGGAGAGGATGCCAATCTCCTACAGCAGTGATAGGACTACAGAAGCCCTTAGAACCGAAGTTCTTTATGCTAAACTTGTTACCACTAACCTATAAGGTAAACGCAAGAAATGCGCTGGCTCTGCATATTCTAACAGCATCCAGATGTCTAATCGCTAGATGCTGAAATTCCCCCGCTTCCCCATCCCCCCACCAGCGATGATCTAACACAGCGAACAAGATATACGCAGAATGGGAATACCCTTACAGCTCTCACGCCAATGGTCAGGTAGATAGATTTGTTGAAGATTGGGCCCCATGATGTTTATGGCCTCTCCAGCTCGGCATAGCTTTAATTGTTGCTCTCAAGATAAAAAATGTATCCACTCCCCTTGTGTTACTTTAATTTCTCCCCGATGCGCCTGTGATATGTGTCCGGGGTTGTTTTTTTTCTTTTTTTTTTTCCTTTGTGGTTGCCTATGCTAAGAAAAAATAAATGGTATCAATTGTTTATTGTATGTTACTTACAAAAGTCATGAGGATTCTTTCCTAATAATACAAAATAGCACATCGGGCCGCATTTATATTGTCTAGTTGGAAAAGCTGCCAGGTTAAGTTGACTTAGATTCCGTTTGAATGGAGCCCTATACTTTCCCACTGGCTTCTATACGAGAAAGTGGAAGTTGTAAGGAAGAAAAGCCCGTTTTTTTTAATCCAACTTTTAGATATAAGGTAACTTAGGGTTGCCATGGAAGCCTCATATATGACTATTTGATAAATGTCACTATGTTAATTTTGAGAAGATCTATGTTGTACCCTTGGCTGACTTTGTTTCTCCACAATAAAACACAGTTATCCAAAAAAATTTGCGAGGAAGAAATTTCCACCTTAACAAACCACATATTTTAACCAAAGGACCACTGGATTAAAGCAATTTACACAGCACCAAGACCCCAAAACCATATGACAGTTGCTTTAAAAATTTTCATGAAGAAATGAAAAAGGATTACGATTTTTTTTCATGAAACCGTTCCAATAGGTGTCTTTACACAGTCTCTCCAACCGCCAAAACCGCAAAATAACCTTTGGGCAGAAGAAAAATTGCAGTAAAGAAATGAAAGAATTTAAAAAAAAAGTTTTTTTTCAAGAGACCATTACTTTTGAAGAGGAATGGTAAGTAAGACCGCAACTAAACGGAGAGACCACAACATCATCAGAGATCTACGCCTGATTCATCTTGATAAAAGTAAAACGATCCACAATTGTCATGGCAATCCGGATCGTATGTAAGACTCCCCCAGCTGTGCTGAAGGCCGATCAGAGATGACGCTGGCCTTCGGGCAGACACAACCTCTAATGTGGGCGGCGAGCTCGGCCATTCATCCATTTTGGATACCCATCAGTCATGTCCCGGAACATATCCAAAAATATTGGTGTTTGAGACGCAGATAGTCGTGCAACCATGATCTTAAGCGGTCTCCTGTGTCTTATGTTCCCTGGCATTACAAGCATTGTGAGGTGTAAATATGGAATGCCAGAGGTCACACCAACAGCATCTGCCACACAATGTCTTGCTGCTGCTCACATGCGGCTACTTGCAACTCTACGCTGTCACGTTGCTTACTTGCGTTCCAACCGTGACTATATAGAAGAACGTGAACAGACCAACAGGAATTTCTCCAGTTGATCAATGACACAGTCTCAAATTCCTGCATTCTGCACTCAATTTGGTTGGTAGAAGTAACGTGCTGATTTGCTTAGTAACTTAACGTTGGTTCAGTATGATGGCCTTGAATTGCGATGATCATGTAGAGGAAATGAGCACCAAGCACTCATGTGAGAGATGAGCCTTGATTTTCAAAGCCTCGGGTCGAGGGGCCACTTAGTAAAACTGATCTTTTCCTGCCACCTCAAATCCATACAACCATTTTTAAAGCAGGACATCGGTACCAGTCGGTGTCCCACCTCATCCTCCACAATCATCAACACAGCCCCTGAACCTTCTTCAACACCAGTACTCACTCAGAACAGCTCAAGCGCTGCCATTGCACCCCTGGAACCCAAACCCACCCGCCTAACAAAGACCCGATAAATTGTGAAACAGTCGGCCTTCTTGATCTGATGGGGAGTAAGGCACTGTGTCCACTGCCTCCTCCTCCATCGCTGGTGGTACACCTGCGTTTCAGAGTGTCCAAACCTAAGATCCACCGACCAATGCTCATAGCGACAAGGGTCATTTCCGCACTGACCATTTTTGGGCTTCTTGCAAAACTTACAAGGTAGAGCATGGCTCTTCACCTGCCTCCACACTCGTGCTCAACAACCCCGACGTCCCACCGCTCTTGTCAGGTCCATCACGCCTCACTTCATATTGCGTAATGCAAACCACTACTGCCCACCAATTCCCTGGAGCATGTGGGAAGGTGCATTCTGTGTGTTTCCACATCAACAAATGATACGGTTGACTGGGAGGCCAAGAATACCGCAGTAAACGCAGCCAGCCGGGACTAGCAGGGTGCTAAACCGGAAGTGTGAACTCTGATCTCGAGCCTTCCTCAGCAGGCATCGAAGACCCGGTAGCGCTTTAGAAATTTCTGGACGACAAGGTTCATGACGTGTGTCAGCAAGGGATGTGCTCCAGCCTACCGATCTTGCAGCGGCCAAAGATTTATCGCCCTATCACACCCCAACCTTGTCTGGCAACCTGGATCTTGTCACCCAATCACCTGCTCGTCTCATTGTGCACAAGCCGTCCACAGCTCTTACCTGGATGTGTTGACAGTTCTCCAAACAATTAATTTCAACACGCCGGTTCTTCTGGGCACGGATGATACCCGTGACCTGGTGAAAGAACCCGCAGCCATCCTGCAAGTTATAAAAAGAGCATGCACCGAGCTGAAGCCACCCGTAACCACCATAGACATCCACCCATCTTCACCCAGGGAGCGTTCACAGAGAAATAGCGGCCTGACCGTGCATACTAGTCCATGTTTCGGTGTCAGATGACTTTGCCGGACACAGATGCAGACAACCGCGCTGAGATGTAAAGATTACACGTGCAGGGCAAGCAGGGACGGCTTTTCCTGGAAAAGAAATGCCCTGCACGGCCACTGGTATTGGGGGCAGGAAAGTCAACATGCGGAACCACGCTTTGTCCACCAGGCGTAAAGGCAACATTACCAAGGCCAAAAGCCTGGCAATGCCACATTCAGGCTTATGCTTGAATGGTTGAGGTCTGCTCCCACACCCTGTACACGAAGGCTGGCTGCTAACTGGCCGCGTAAGTGCGTGCAGGACGGAAACTGGTGGAAGGAGGAAAGGGTAGGCTGCATCACTGTGGTGCAGGTGGTGACCGGGTGACGGTGGCGGCTTGAAGCGGAGACTGAACCTTGCTCATGCCGCTGAGGACATGGCAGCAAGGAAGCTTGGTCTTGGAATGGCGGAGGAGCAGACACAGATGTGAGACAGAGTTGGAGAGCCCAGCGACCGTGTTGCTTTATTTCGCCAAGGTCGTTTTACCCCTCCATTTCAACACATGATGCATTGCTGCATGTGACTATACATTTGCGTGGTCAACACTTTAGATTCTTTCCCTCTACTGATGCGTTACGCAAGCGCATATGACGTCACTAGAGCGAATCTGAGGCTTGACGAAAAGGCCCGGGATTCAGAGTCCTGGACCTTTTCGACCGGTGATAAGCGAGTAGCGTGTTTCCGCTGCCACCAACTGATCCAGGTTGTGGAATAATATCTGCGGACTTGTGCGAACCGCCCACTTCCCTTTTTGAGGCCTGACCCATACTGACACTACCCACCACCATCGTCTTTCTCCACTTCCAACCTGATGACGCGCCACAACAAATTCTGATGAAAAGACCCACGTTGGATCCGCAATGTCATTCATCTAGGAGACTTCCTCATCCTGACATTCTACATCCTTTAGCTGCGGGCTATCAAGCCACTGGTACGCAAGGCATTGGTCGACCCACCTCGGGTTTGTGCCTACTGACAGCTTTCCTTCTCCTCCTATTATAGGCATCACGATTGTGCATCAGAGCAAACAAAATCAGAGTCTCTGGCCTCTTGATCTTTTTCAATGCCTTCTGACCCCCCACCGCATTGTTGTCATCAAGAGTCATCAGAAATGGATTATCCACATGTGTACACGAGTTGACATTTGGGTCTGCCTTCCTCATGTGGATGGATGCTGGCGATGATGATGACGACATTTAGTGCATGACTGTAGACGAGGAGTAAAACTGCTGAAACGCAGTTGCAATTAAACCACTGAAAGAACCAGATTGGCCACGCTGGTTTCGTCGTATCTGAGATTCACAGGGCACCACCCAGGATGACAGGCCTACAGTCCTCAACCGACGATGTGCCTGGCTTGCGTGTGGTCCCCATCACTGAAGGAGCACCTTCTCTTGTAACCTCTACCTCCATGTGTCCTACCCCTCTATAGCTCCTACCACCTGTATCGCTCCATGTTCAGAAAGATAAAAATTTAAAAAGGTATAAACAAAAAATGGATCAAGTCCTTTATCCACTAGATAATCATCTACCCTGCAGATTAATTCAGGATTCATTGTGTCCGACTCCTATAGAAGAATGTCTGTCACATGCAGAGAGGAGGATACAGTAAATACAAATACTATTTAGAACCCCCTATATAGACCCCTAAATCCAACAGACAAAAACCAGACCCCATATGTATTATTTTAGACGACTAGACTATATATTCCTAATTCAACCAGAAACTAGACCAGACCCCAAATATTATTTAGACCCTAGACCAGACCTCAAATACTATTTAGACCCCAGATTAGACCCCCCAAGTCAATCAGACACCAGAAAACCCAAAACATTTTTAAACCTTACAAAGCCCTGTTGTTCATTCAGGCATCAGACCTCAAATGCTATTTAGACCCCAGACAAGACCACTAAGACAGCGGACCTCAAATATTATCCACACTCCAGATCAGACCTTCTAATTCAATTAGACCAGACTCCAAATTCTATTTAGACACCTGACAAGATATCCTAACTCAATCAGACATCAGACCAGACCCCAAAAATCTTTTAAACCAAAGATAAAAGCCCCTAATTCATTCAGACACCAGAGCTGACCTCAGATACTCTTTAGACCCCAGAATAGACCCCCTAATTCAGACACCAGATCTGAGATCAAAAATTATTTAGACCACACAAAAAACAAACAAATTCAGATACTAGACCAGACCCCAAATATTATTTAGACCACAGACAAGACTCTAGTTCACCCAGACCCCAAATATTGTCCACATCCTAGATAAGTAATACCCAAGAATCAACTCAAAAAACAACAACCACCCTATTATTTAGACCCTCAACAAGACCTCCTAACTCAATAAGATACCAGACTAGACCCCAAAATATTAAGACCCTAGACTACACCCCCTAATTCAAGCATATGCTATACCAGACCCCTAAAACTATTTAAACCCCAAGCTAGACCCCCTCATTCAATCAGACTCCAGGCCTGAGATTAAATATTATTTAGATCCCAGACAAAACTCCTAAATGATCAAGAAATTGTCATTCAGGGAAGAAAGAGCATTTGGCTTTACTCGCCCCCCCCCCAACCCCAATAAATAAAATAAATAACATTATTATACATGACAGGATAAGATATAACATCTCAGTAGCGCACTGTCCCTGCTAATTATGACTTTGTATGGGAAAATATTACCACCAGGCGATGCTATTTATTAACACCACATAGTAACCAAATGTTGGTGCCACACTTTTACTAAAAAAAGATTCTATACAAAAACCTGTGTTGCCACCGTATAGTGGTGCATACAAATTTCAAAAAGACATGCAGACTATATAGGACGTAGATGGTAAAAATATATGTATATATTCCTGAAATTAAAGCTAATCCCTCAAAAATGTACATATATACTTATATATATAAAGACAAAAGTTGGCCACACCTTCTCATATCCAAGAGTTTTCTATATTTTCATGACTACTTTCATGACACTGGTCTAACGTCCATTCCTTGTGTTCTTTAGCCCAAACAAGTCTAGGAACCTCTGCTGGAGGCACAGCAGAGCAGACTTGTTTGGGCTAAAGAACAAAGGATGGACATTAGACCAGTGTCATGAAAGTAGTCATGAAAATACAGAAATCTCTTGGAATTAGAAGGTGTGGCCAAACTTTTGGTCTGTACTGTATATATATATACACACAAAAAATAATAATTACTTTTTCTCTGTTAAAACAATGTACATCCATGGTGGAAACCCGATGGACGTATTGTAGTCAATGGGGTTCACCGGGTGCCTTTGGTATCCATTGTGAAAAATATGAGCTTGAGTCCATTTGTACCTCTGCGGTGGAGATTCCAAACAGAACCTCCAACACAAATTCAAGCCAGGCTTTAGGGTATGTTCACACGGTGTATTGCGGCACATACCTTACGCGCCACAATATGGTGGGTATTTTAGAAATACGCGCTGGCCATCAGGTACTTCTAAAGCGCAGACAGCCGGCTCCTATTCATGGCAGATAATCATGCATCTCAAAGAGAGCTATGAATCACCGTATTTGCGGGGTGTAATTCAGCCATATTGAAGCACAATTACGCGCCAAGTTACGACCCGCAAATACGCTGTGTGAACGCACTGAAAGGGTGCAGAGGAAAATGGTACAGCTCCATGTCATGGGCACCATTATCTGACTCAGTACCATTCTGTCCTCAGCTCTGCTACTTTTACAATAAACTCTCCTTCACCCTTTCCTACAAGAATTTAAAGGGAATGTGTCATCAAACAATTGTTTAAATCCTGTTTTTATGTTAAACACATTTTTTAGGATTTTTTTTTTTTTTTTTAATTTTTCATATCACTTTCAATATTTTTTAATAATTCTTAAGTCTTGCAGTTTTCACTTTGGCTCCTAGGCCTTGTTTGTACTGCTTTAACAGCAGTCAGAGAGATGCTTTACAGTAGCTTCATGCACATAGGAGACTTAAAGGGGTTTTGCCACGATGTAATGTTGACGTGGGATCCTCCAAAATGGGTATTTAATCACTTTTCTAAATATATGTCATCAAAAAAAGTGAAGCCTCTGAGAGCTTCAGCATTGCTCAGTCCCCCCTAGTTTCCTGACAGTTTACATTAGACACAACCAGGAGCTGACAGGAGCTGATCTGGCCCGCGCTTGCCTGTTTGCACTTCTTATCTGATAACAGGGAACATGAACCAGCTTGCAAGGGGCTGGGTAGAAAGACCTTTTTCTTTTGTATAGAAAATCCACTGGTTGTAATGTGATTATTTGAGTAAACATTGTACACAATCCCTGCTTACTGGCTCTGTGCCCACCCCCCCTCTCTCTCCATCCCCCCCTTCCCCGGGACGCTGCATCCTATGTTTATCTTCTCTTCTGAGCAGACAATAGGTAAGGAACTCACGTCTTGGTTAAACCCCTTTAAGACTGACTAAGTCCCATTGACTCCTATAGGAGAGTTTTCTAGTCATGCTCTGTGACCTGGGAAGAAGACACTGTGCAGGGAGGTGAAAGGGTGAACTTTGACTATTTCCTCTTGTGACTGGTGGATCCTGTGTTATCTATTCACATTGGTGCCTCCTTTCAGTTTGACCCTCTTTGTGCTGATAATGAGCAGACTACTGAGAATCTTTCTCTATAGAACAGGAAGTGTCAGACGATTATTAGGCTTAGTGGCCAAAGTAAAAATTGTAGGACTTAAGAATTATAAAAAAATATTGAAAGTGATCTGGAAAACTTAAAATAAAATAACCAAAAATTCTTAAAAAATGTATTTAACATAATAACGTGAGTTAAAGTAAAATAAGTAATTTTTGATGACACATTCCCTTTAAATGTCAAAATATCATCTAGTCTGGGACTAACAAAGACGAGTGCCGGACTATCAGGGTGCTCAGACTATCGGGCACCAGATCGACAGAACCTCACTATACAATGGTTACTATTAGGTGTGCATTCTGAGAAGATTATTGTAGCAGTGGATACATTGTTTCATGCCAGCGGCATCTTCTACCCTCTTGCACATGCAGACGAGGCTCTTGCGGCAGGATCCTCCAGCTTCCAGATGAAAGGTATTTAAAATATTTTGAAGGCAATATTTACATTAATGGGAATGTGTCTGCGGCGCAGGAAGTGCTTGGAGTTCTGCCATTCTTTGCATTTTACTTTTCTTGAAGTGTTTTGGTTAAACACAATTTTTATTAGTGGGTAAACAGCTTCGTCTACATTACTGCGCTAAATGCCTGCCAATCTGGGCATCAAATGATTAGACTGAAGACCTCCCTGACATTAGCAGATACTAGAGGAATGTTCAGAGCAACCAGGGATGGAAATGAAAAGAATGGACTTAACCCCTTAGTCTGGATTCACAAGAGGAGGATATGTTACAGAATTGTCTAAAAATCAGCTGTGGTCATCTGAATGGGGCTGTTTGGGGTAACAAACATCTGAATTTCACAACCTTTGGAGTTGCGGACACTTCTTCAGCAAATCTACAATTATAATACCAGCAACCCCTCCCCCTCATATATAGAAGGCTGTGAGTGGTTGTTTTAGTGGTATTTATGCATTTGTGCAATCGCTCCATTTATTATACTGTGGCTTTTCTACATACTGGTGTGAACAGGTATCAATACAATGTGCAGTTTTTCATCATCTATTTGTTCCCCTAGTGGTGGGGTGTGTGAGCTGCTGCCCCGCAATTACCTGCACCTGGGGAGCAGTGCTGGACGGCTAAAAAGTGCTGGGTAGCCTGCTCAGTCGAATAGTAGTGGTGTAATAGGCTGAAAGCCAGCATGGTGCACCACACGTATCTGCATTAAAGGAGTTGTCTCACTACAGGCTTTCAGCCTACCTCAGTGTCTGACAGCAAAGGATTTTTGAATTCAGGGGCGTGCTTCTTGTCCCCTCTTCTCCTCCCTTCCCCTCTCCCCTCAGCACACAGAAAAGCTCTCCTCTCCAACGCAGTAATTCTATACAGCAGGGAGGGCAAGGGGGTTTGCTGCCAGAGTTAACCTGTGTGTGCCTGCCTAGATCTGTGCTCACTGCTGGATCAGTGCACTGTACGGTGCTGTGGCCGAGCTCTTGCTGTTTCCTCCCCAAAAGAGTCAGGAGACACCCAGGGAAAGCGGGCTGATCTAGGGTGGCTATGGAGCCAGAGGTCTGTGAAGCTTTGTATGCTAATAGCAGAGCGGGGGTATGTAAGTGTTCCTATACCCCTGCTTAGCATACAAATCCCCCAAATTTCCAGCAACAAAAAAACACAAACACTGTCCTCCCATTAGAACAGACACAGGGCAGCTGTGAAGTGTGTTACTATAATCACCATGTGTCACTAATACAGCAGAGCAGGGAGGGATAGGAACCGTTCACATGCCCCCCTGATCTGTTCTATTAGTATAGTCAGAGCTCCACAGACACATCATGATTATAGTAACACACTTCACTGCTGTCACATCCTACTGACCACAGATCAGCCTCACCTCTGCTCTCCTCAATCTGTGTAGAGAGCAGGAGGGAGCAGGCACACACAGGGTTAATCCAGGCAGCACAGCTACACAGACACAGAAGCCAGAGCCCTCCCCCTCCCTTCCCTACAGAAGCATTCTGTGTGGGAGGGTCTCTGTGCTCTGACCTGTATTGAGAAGCTGATGAGTCACCAGCACTGGCAGCCAGTGAGATAAAAATCAACAGGTCGGCTTCTATAGTGATTTGAGGAGCTGATGCACTCCTACTACCAGGGTAACTCAAAATCAGTAGGATATTTGTAATGAACATATATTCCCAAAGCTCCCTTGTTTTTTAAAGATCTTTTAATTAAAACCCAATCATTGTAGCGAGACAACCCCTTTAATGGCACCCTTTTGTATCGCCCTATATATATGAAATTATAATACCAGCAACTACCCCCCTCATACATAGAAGGTATGTGAATGGTTGTCTTATCGGTATTTTTGCATTTGTGCAATCTCCTCATGTATTATACTGTGGCTTTTCTGCATACTGATGTGAACAGGTATCAATTCACTGTGCAGTTTTTTTTATCATCTAATTGTTACCCTAGTGGAGGGGTGTGTGAACTACTGCTCAGCAATTAGCTGCACCTGTTTATCTTTCCCAAGTTGCACAGGGGGCTGTGTTGCCTCCTACTGGGTTCAGTCTTGAGTTCAGCCATTGAGCTGTAAGTATGGCATTTGTTGTGTCTTTGAGAAAATAATGTCACCATTTTTCTGTCATTTTTCTGTAAATTATTAGTGTAGGGACTCGCAAGTAATGAGGAGCCTTGACGGGGCTTGTGAGCTTGCGTATAGTGGCCACTGTATCAACGAATACCTCATATTTGATAATTTTCCAGTATGTCATTTTTATTTGCCCAAAAGTACTGGGGAGCAGAGGGTGTCTGTATTTTGTGTTTGACATCTAAAAAGTTCTGGGCAGCCCGCCCAATCAAATAGTAGTGGTGTAATAGGCTGTAGGCCAGCATGGTGCACTATACGTATCTGCATTAATGGCATCCTATTGTATCGCCTTATCTATATGAAATTATAATACCAGCAACCTCGCCCCTCATACATAGAAGGTATGTGAGTGGTTGTCTTATCGGTATTTTTGCATTTGTGCAATCTCCCCATGAAATTATACTGTGGCTTTTCTGTATGGTGTGAACGGGTATTCAATTCGTTTGCAGTTTTTCATCATGTAATTGTCCCCTAGGGGAGGTGTGTTGAGCTGTTGCTCAGCAATTAGCTGCACCTGTTTATCTTTCCCAAGTAGCACAGGGGCCTGTGTTGCCTCCTACTGGGTTCAGTCACTAGTCCAACCATTGAGCTGTAAGTGTAGATTTGACTTTCTCCATAGACTTTCAACACACCTGGAACATCATTGCAGAAAGCGAGTCTGATGCGTGTGCCAGGGCTGTTCAGGGTGGTTGGGAGAGTTGCATTAGAGTGTTTAACAGCCAGGTGAGGACAGGAGACAGAGGAGATTGGGGACAGTGAGGACTGTAGAGAGGCTATAAGGAGAGTGGGGACAGTGAGGACTGTAGAGCAGGGGTCCCTAACCGCTGGGCCCCGGGTTACAAATGATGCCGACTGCCCGTTGATTGTATCAGTCCAGGCGGTCGGCATCTGTTTTCTGCGGCCGTTGTAAACCAGCCGCGCAGAGTTAGCAGCTGCACAGTCCGTCTTACACAGTCACTAGGGAGAAAGCAGTGACGGTGTATTACTGTCCCTGCTTTCCCAATCGTTGTAGGTACGGCGCTCACTGAGCATCACATTTATACATCGGTGATGCAGATGTGTCGTCACACCACCAGCGCCACTCGGTCTCGCTGGATGCCGGCTCCTGGGGGGAGCAGCTCTGCTGGGGATAGGGAAAGGGAAGTAACTTTCTTAATTTTTTAATTAGACTGGTTATTTACCTACAGGGAGCCTATATATAATGAGTACAGGGGGCCTATATCTATAATGAATACAGGGGGCCTATAAATATGATGACTACAGTGGGCCTATGTATATAATGACTACGGGGGCCTATATATATAATGAGTACAGGGGGCCTATATATAATGAGTACAGGGGGCCTATATATATATATGATGACTACAGTGGGCCTATGTATATAATGACTACAGGGGGCCTATATCTATAAAGACTACAGGGGGCCTATTAAAAATATATATAATGAGTATGGGTGCCTATGTATATGATGACTACAGTGGGCCTATATATAATGAGTACAGGAGGCCTATATCTATAATGAATACAGGGGGCCTATGTATATAATGACTACAGGGGGCCTATATCTATAAAGACTACAGGGGGCCTATATATATATAATGAGTACAGGTGGCCTATGTATATAATGACTACAGGGGGCATATATATAATGACTACAGGGGCATATATCTATAATAAATACATGGGGCCTATGTATATAATGACTAAAGTGGGCCTATGTATATAATGACTACAGGGGGCCTATATCTATAAAGACTACAGGGGGTCTATATCTATAATAAATGCATGAGGCCTATATATATATAATGACTACAGTGGGCCTATGTATCTAAAGACTACAGGGGGGCTATATCTATAATGAGTACAGGTGGCCTATATCTATGATGACTATAGGGGTCCTATATCTATGATGACTACAGGGGGCCTATATCTATAAAGACTACAGGGGGCCTATATTTATAATGACTACAGGGGCATATATCTCTATAAGGACAGAATGCTGACCCACAGAGCTGATCAATATTACTGCAGACTGATTGTCAGCTATTTGGGTCAACATTATTAATATAATACTGACCCACAGATCTGACAAGCAGTCTGCAGTTATAAAATACACCCATAAATTACACAGTATGCAGTTTGTTGTGTTTTTTTTTGTGAGATTCTAAACATCCAACCCCTTTCATAACCCCGCCCCTAATAACTCCACCCCCACTGGGCTGTGGAAAAATGGTCTTGCATATAACCAGTCCCTGGAGGAAAAAAGATTGAGGGACGCTTCTTTAGAGAGTCTATGAGGAGATTGGGGGCAGTGAGGACTGAAGGGTGTCTATGAGGAGATTGGGGGCAGTGAGGACTGTAGGGTGTCTATGAGGAGATTGGGGACAGTGAGGACTGTACAGAGTCTATGAGGAGATTGGGGACAGTGAGGACTGTAGAGAGTCTATGAGGAGATTGGGGACAGTGAGGACTGTAGAGAGTCTATGAGGAGATTGGGGGCAGTGAGGACTGTAGGGTGTCTATGAGGAGATTGGGGACAGTGAGGACTGTAGAGAGTCTATGAGGAGATTGGGGGCAGTGAGGACTGTAGAGAGTCTATGAGGAGATTGGGGACAGTGAGGACTGTAGAGAGTCTATGAGGAGATTGGGGGCAGTGAGGACTGTAGGGTGTCTATGAGGAGATTGGGGAAAGTGAGGACTGAAGGGTGTCTATGAGGAGATTGGGGACAGTGAGGACTGTAGAGAGTCTATGAGGAGATTGGGGACAGTGAGGACTGTAGAGAGTCTATGAGGAGATTGGGGACAGTGAGGACTGTAGAGAGTCTATGAGGAGATTGGGGACAGTGAGGACTGTAGAGAGTCTATGAGGAGATTGGGGGCAGTGAGGACTGTAGGGTGTCTATGAGGAGATTGGGGGCAGTGAGGACTGTACAGAGTCTATGAGAACATTGGGGACAGTGAGGACTGTAGAGAGTCTATGAGGAGATTGGGGACAGTGAGGACTGTACAGAGTCTATGAGAACATTGGGGACAGTGAGGACTGTAGAGAGTCTATGAGGAGATTGGGGACAGTGAGGACTGTACAGAGTCTATGAGAACATTGGGGGGCAGTGAGGACTTTTAGAGAAGTAATGAGGAGTTTGGGGGAAACAGTGAGGACTGTACAGAGTCTATGAGAACATTGGGGACAGTGAGGACTGTAGAGAGTCTATGAGGAGATTGGGGGCAGTGAGGACTGTAGAGAGTCTATGAGGAGATTGGGGACAGTGAGGAATGTACAGAGTCTATGAGGAGATTGGGGACAGTGAGGACTGTAGAGAGTCTATGAGGAGATTGGGGACAGTGAGGACTGTACAGAGTCTATGAGAACATTGGGGACAGTGAGGACTGTAGAGAGTCTATGAGGAGATTGGGGACAGTGAGGACTGTAGAGAGTCTATGAGGAGATTGGGGACAGTGAGGACTGTAGAGAGTCTATGAGGAGATTGGGGGCAGTGAGGACTGTAGGGTGTCTATGAGGAGATTGGGGGCATTTGAGGATGTACAGGTCTATGAGAACATTGGGGACAAGGGGAGGACTGTAGGGTGTCTATGAGGAGATTGGGGACAGTGAGGACTGTAGAGAGTCTATGAGGAGATTGGGGACAGTGAGGACTGTACAGAGTCTATAAAGAACATTGGGGACAGTGAGGACTTTTAGAGAGTCTAGGGAGGAGATTGGGGGCAGTGGGGGACGGGTGAGGGGTCTATGAGGAGATTGGCGACAGTGATGAATGTACAGATTCTATGAGTACATTGGGGACAGTGAGGACTGTAGAGAGTCTATGAGGAGATTGGGGACAGTAAAGGACTGTACGAGTCTATGAGAAATTGGGGACAGTGAGGACTGTAGAGAGTCTATGAGAACATTGGGGACAGTGAGGACTGTAGAGAGTCTATGAGAACAGTGGGGACAGTGAGGACTGTAGAGAGTCTTTGAGGAGATTGGGGACAGTGAGGACTGTAGAGTGTATGAGGAGATTGGGGACAGTGAGGACTTTTACAGAGTCTATGAGAACATTGGGGACAGGGGAGGAAATGTAGAGAGTCTATAAAGAACATTGGGGACAGTGAGGACTGTACAGAGTCTATGAGAACATTGGGGACAGTGAGGACTGTAGAGAGTCTATGAGGAGATTGGGGACAGTGAGGACTGTAGAGAGTCTATGAGGAGATTGGGGACAGTGAGGACTGTACAGAGTCTATGAGAACAATGGGGACAGTGAGGACTGTAGAGAGTCTATATGGAGACTGTCGGCAGTGAGGACGTATGAGTTCCTATGTGTTTATCAAGCAGATATTTCTGTATATGTGATGGGCAGATGTGTCCAGAGAGGGCTTAGAACTAGTGATAGTGAAGGAGATAAAGTTACGATCAGAGAGCGTGTAAGGAGAATCAGCAAGGTTAGAAATTGAGCAGAGACAACAGAAAACCAGATCAAGAGAGTTCCCATCCCTGTGGGTGGGGGAATCTGTAATTTGCCAGAGGCCAAGATGGAAGGAGACATGAGGTCATCAATGGGAATGTTGAAATCATATATGATGAGAGTGGGCATTTCATAAGAGAGGAAGTGAGGGAGCCAGGCAGCAAAATGATCCAGAACCTGGTGGGGAGAGCCGGAGGGTCTGTACACAACCATCGCTCTGAGAGGGAATGGCCAAGGAGTCTGAGGGTGTGGAATGACTTGGTAATTAATATACAAGATTAATTTTACATTTTGAAGATTTCCACACGTCATCAAACACAGCTTTTTTAGTGATAAGGGGTTGGAACTGGTGAATAGAATATTGTGATAGATTTCCATGAACTAATGGACTAATGATTTGTTAGGCATACCTATAACTCACTGTATAAGACAGTCATGGGACAAATAATGAGGGTTAAACTGTGGAGGACAATGAAAAAGGAACACTGACACATGTACATGGGAAGGTGGACTGAATAAAAGTAAGATGAGGACAATAGATTCCCCCCACACACCCAATATACAAGCTAATGAATGTAAGCTACAATTTATCTGCTTTTCTGTAATTTTACAACTTTAATGAAAAAGTAATAAATCTCCTTTTATATAAGAAGTTATAGTGAGTTCTTCTGTTAAAGCCTGAAGTGGAACCTAGAGCTCCACATCTTATATTTAAAGTTCCATCCTAAAGTGTGACAGAACAGACCCAAGCTATTATTCTATTATTATTATCATGCAACGTTGTATAATAATAAGGAACAATTGCACATGCAAGCAGCAAGGCGGGCTGAATGAAGGTCAGATGAGGATGACGAATCCCCCTCCATGCCCACACACACAAAGATACCTGAAATACAACCAAATTAATGTAAGCTACAATTTGTATATTTTCCTGTAATTTTGCAACTTTTTGAAAAATGCAATAAATCTCTTTTTTTTTCTAAAGCTATGTATCCATCTTAATGTGTGAAAGTGCAGACCCAGCCTATTATGTTTTTTTATTATTTTCAACCTTTAAAGTTTTTTAAACACTTTGACACTATAGACCTATGTTTACTACTTTGTGGTCCCAGGATCTTCTTGGTTCATCCTACGTATTGCAGACGGTAAATAATACAGTCGGAGGTGCAATTTTTAGAATCCAAGATAATAAATTCTTCCTTGGTGGAGTTACACAGTCGTGGGGCTAAAAGGCGTAAATCCCACCCCAACCCAAATTTAATTTTTGGGCTTCCCCAAGGACAGATATTCCCCCCTCTTGGCGGAGATAGGGTGCTTTCAAACGGAGCGTTTTTGGTGCATTTTTTTATGTGTTTTTTTTACGCGTTTTTGATGCGTTTTTGGTGCAATAATGTACAGCATAAATTGCTGTGCCTTTTTTGCACAAAAAACGCATCAAAAATGTTTTCGTGTGAAAGCACCCTTACTCTGAGGTGTGTGTGATGTTGAATAGTGTGGTGGTTATGAGTGTATGTGAATGTGTATGAGTGTGGAAGGGTTGTGTGTATGTGTGAGTGTGGGTATGATGAGTGTGTGTGTGTGTGTATGAGCAGGTGGTGGTGTGTGTGAGAGTGAGTGTGTATGAGTCTGTGGTTGATGTATGTTATGAGCGAGTGTGTGTGTGTGTGAGTGTGTATGAGTCTGTGTGATAGTGAGTGTGTGTGTGTGGAGGTGTGGCATGATGTGGGCAGGGTTGTGGTGCATGAGTTTGTGTGTGATGTGGGTTTTAGTGGTGAGTGTGTTGTTTGTGGGGTGAGTTGTGTTGGTGAGTGTGATGGTCTTGTGTATGTGAAGTGATGAGTATTGTAAGTTGTGTGTATGTAGGTTGTAGAGTGAGGTGTGTGTATGAGTGTGTGTGTGTGTATGAGTGAGTGTGTGTGAATGGTATGAGTAGGAAAGTGGTGTGATGTTGAGTGTGGATGAGTAGTGGTTGTATGAGTGAGTG
Source organism: Phyllomedusa bahiana (assembly GCA_025379985.1). Lineage (NCBI taxonomy): Eukaryota > Metazoa > Chordata > Amphibia > Anura > Hylidae > Phyllomedusa > Phyllomedusa bahiana. Next base: position 58,127 of record JAODAL010018595.1, read on the forward strand.
TGTGTGTGTAGAGCAGTGTGTGTATTTGATTTTGTATGAGTCTGTGTCAGGTGAGCGTGTGTGTGGGTGTGTGTGATAGTGGTGGATGAGTGTGTGTGCAGAGTTTTGTGTGTGAGTTGTTGTGTATAGTGAATGAGTGTGTTTGTTTGTTGTGGTGATTGTGTATGGAATGTTTGTGAGTGTGTATGAGTCTGTGTGTATGATAAGTGATGCAGTGTCAATGAGTGAGCATGTGTGTGTATGAGTGAGTGTGTGTGTTGTTTGGTGTTGTATGTGTTAGAGTATAATTGACGTTTTAGTGTATAGTGAGTTGTGTAGCATGAGTGTAGTGTGCATGAGTAGCGTTAGTGTGAAGACGCTGTGTGTATGAGTGAGTGTGTGTGTGTGTGTGAGTGTGTATGAGTGTGTGTGTGTGTGTATGAGCGAGTGTGTGTGTGTGAGAGAGTGAGTGTGTATGAGTGTGTTTGTGAGTGTGTGTATGAGTGTGTGTGTGTGGGTGTGTGTGAAGTTTATGTGTGTATCGTTGTTGTGGTGAGTTGTGTTTTGTGAGTTGTTAATGGTAAGTGGTTTGTTTTGTATGTGTTGAGAAGTTTGTGTATTGGGAGTGTTTATGAGTCTGTGTGTCATGAGATGGTGTTGTGTGCATGACGATTGCAGCGTGTGTGTGTGAGTGTTTGTGTAAGTCTGTTGTTTGCGTGAGTGTGTGCATGAGTGAAGCGTGTATAGAGTTTGTGTATGTATGAGTGTGTGTTTGGGGTGAGTTGTGTTTTGTGAGTTTATTGAGTGTTTTTTAATGTGATATTGTGTGAGTTTGTAAGTGTTGGTGTATAATGTATAATGTGTGTTTATGAGAGTGTGTGTTAATGAGTGTGTTGTGTAGATATGAGTGTGTGTGTGTATGAGCGAGTGTGTGTGTGTATGAGCGAGTGTGTATGAGTCTGTGTGTATGAGTGAGTGTGTGTGCATGAGTGAGCGTGTGTGTGAGTGTGTGTGCATGAGTGTGTGTGTGTGAGTGTGTGTGTATGAGTGAGTGAGTGTGTGTGTTGTGTGGTGAGTTGTGTTGTGTGAGTGTGTATGAGTCTGTGTGTATGAGTGAGTGTGTGTGCATGAGTGAGCGTGTGTGTGAGTGTGTGTGTATGAGTGAGTGTGTGTGTTGTGTGGTGTGTTGTGTGAGTGTGTATGAGTGAGTGTGTGTGTATGAGTGAGTGTGTGTGTGAGTGTGTGTGCATGAGTGTGTGTGTGTGAGTGTGTGTATGAGTGAGTGAGTGAGTGTGTGTGTGTGTGAGAGTGAGTGTGTATGAGTGTGTTTGTGAGTGTGTGTATGAGTGTGTTGTGTGAGTGTGTTGTGTGAGTGTGTGTGTGAGTGAGTGTGTGTGTGAGTGAGTGTGTGTGTGAGTGTGTGTGCATGAGTGTGTGTGTGTGAGTGTGTGTATGAGTGAGTGTGTGTGTTGTGTGGTGAGTTGTGTTGTGTGTGTGTATGAGTGAGTGTATGTGAATGTGTGTGAGTGTGTGTAAGTGTGTGTGTATGTGTGAGTGTGTGTATGAGTGAGTGTGTGTGTATGAGTGAGTGTGTGTGTGTATGAGCGAGTGTGTGTGTGTGTGAGTGTGTGTGAGTGTGTGTGTGAGTGTGTGTGTGTGTGTGTGTATGAGTGAGTGAGTGTGTGTGTTGTGTGGTGAGTTGTGTTGTGTGAATGTGTATGAGTCTGTGTGTATGAGTGAGTGTGTGTGCATGAGTGAGCGTGTGTGTGTGTGTGTGTGTGTGTATGAGTGAGTGTGTGTGTTGTGTGTTAGTGTGTATGAGTGAGTGTGTGTGTATGAGTGAGTGTGTGTGCATGAGTGTGTGTGCATGAGTGAGCGTGTGTGAGTGTGTGTATGAGTGAGTGTGTGTGTGTGTGTGTGTATGAGTGTGTGTGTGTGTATGAGCGAGTGTGTGTGTGTGTGTGAGAGTGAGTGTGTATGAGTCTGTGTGTATGAGTGTATGTGTATGAGCGAGTGTGTGTGTGAGTGTGTATGAGTCTGTGTGTATGAGTGAGTGTGTGTGCATGAGTGAGCGTGTGTGTGTGAGTGTGTGTATGAGTGAGTGAGTGTGTGTGTTGTGTGGTGAGTTGTGTTGTGTGAGTGTGTATGAGTCTGTGTGCATGAGTGAGCGTGTGTGTGTGAGTGTGTGTGTATGAGTGAGTGTGTGTGTTGTGTGGTGAGTTGTGTTGTGTGAGTGTGTATGAGTGAGTATGTGTGTGTTGTGTTGTGTGTGTGGTGAGTTGTGTTATGTGAGTGTGTATGAGTCTGTGTGCATGAGTGAGCGTGTGTGTGTGTGTATGAGTGAGTGTGTGTGAGTGTGTGTGTATGAGTCTGTGTGTGTGCGTGAGTGTGTGTGCATGAGTGAGCGTGTGTGTGTGTGTATGAGTGAGTGTGTGTGTATGAGTCTGTGTGTGTGCGTGAGTGTGCATGAGTGAGCGTGTGTGAGTGTGTGTGTGAGTGAGTGTGTGTGTTGTGTGGTGAGTTGTGTTGTGTTTGTGTGTATGAGTGAGTGTATGTGTGTGTGTATGTGTGAGTGTGTGTATGAGTGAGTGTGTGTGTGTGAGTGTGTATGAGTCTGTGTGTATGAGTGAGTGTGTGTGTGTGAGTGAGTGTGTGTGTTGTGTGGTGAGTTGTGTTGTGTGAGTGTGTATGAGTGAGTGTGTGTGTATGAGTGAGTGTGTGTGTATGAGTGAGTGTGTGTGTTTGTGTGGTGTGTTGTGTGAGTGTGTATGAGTGAGTGTGTGTGTATGCGTGAGTGTGTGTGCATGAGTGAGCGTGTGTGTGTGAGTGTGTGTGTATGAGTGAGTGTGTGTGTTGGTTTGTGTGTTTTGTGTGCTAGTGTTGTAATATGAGTGTGTGTGTATGAGTGAGTGTGTGTCTGTGAGTGTGTGTATGAGTGTGTGTATGATGAGTGATGTGATGTGTGTTGTGTGTGGTGGTGTTGTGTAGAGTGAGTGTGTATGAGTTTTGTGTAGTTGTGTGTATGAGTGTGTTGTAGTGAGTGTGTTGTGTGTGTGTGAGTGTGTGTGCATGAGTGTGTGTGTGAGTGTGTGTATGAGTGAGTGAGTGTGTGTGTGTGTGAGAGTGAGTGTGTATGAGTGTGTTTGTGAGTGTGTGTATGAGTGTGTGTGTGTGAGTGTGTGTGTATGAGTGAGTGTGTGTGTTGTGTGGTGAGTTGTGTTGTGTGAGTGTGTATGAGTGAGTAAGTGTGTGTTGTGTTGTGTGTGTTGTGAGTTGTGTTCCATTGTGTAGCAACATTTCTGTCTCCCTTGGCTCCCTATAATCAGAGGTGCCATTAGAACAATACTGGCAGTACTCCTCTAAGGGGCCCTAGATAAAAAGTAGCCCGTTGATATGGTGCAAGGCAGAAACTGATCATGGCTGGGGGGCTCAGATACTTGTTATAGCGATTCTCACAAACAAGGACCCATCGCCCTTTGCACCAACTTAAAAAGTAAATAATAAGAATGTTTCTAAAGTTAGAAAACTTTTCCTTCATAAATCTCTCTCTTTGAGTCCAGAGCTCCCAATGTAATCTCCATATCACAGGCCGACCCATGGGGAGACCACGCACAGCGGTGCCCGGGGTCCTCATGTGCGCGGACGGTCTGGGATGGTTCTAATTGTTCGTCTCCTTTCTTCTTATCGTAGATGAAATGCTCTGGACTTTTCGGGGTGATTCCCTGGCACCGGACTCCTCGCTGCCGCTCATCTCCAGGCCTTTCTTCTGCTCCGGCCTCCTTGTATCTGCAGTTTGGGTTTGTGTGATCTCAGAAGGAGAAGATCTGAGAGGGCTCGTGGCTGATTACTGACAAGTTCGGCTCCTGCTGGGATGAAAGGGAAGCTGCGCCTCTTACATGACTTGTTGAGGCTAAACTGGAATTACATGTGTCAGTAATAAAGAAATCGGCATTACAGCAATGCATGGGCTGGGGGCTTTCATGTTTGGACGACGACTCCGAGGATCACATTTAGCCCTTTAATCGAGTCTGTGGTGGAGAATAAAGGGCTGGGTTCACCTGTGGAGCGGGACGTGGCCACAATCTGGCTCTTTCTTAGAACAGTTGTTGGCATTGCTGGATGAGATTTTTGGAAAAGTTATATTTTTAACCCATTGAGAAGCGGAAAGTAGAATGAAACATGAAATCACAAATACATGAAGAGCAGCAAAGAGAGAAACCACCAATCCCTCACTGACCCCTGATAAACCCTACACACATATATAGAACTCTGTGAGCGACATATGACATATGAATGGGGCTTTGCGGCCAAAAACCTGTTGTAGCCCTCATCTATCGATGTATCACAGTCGTACACCCAAACCTGCACATTCTGCACCAAACACAGTACTTACGAATGCGGCAAAAGTGCCAAAAAGATCCTATGCCGGGCAAACCACACGCCACATATATGAGCCCATATATGACAGGTTCATACATACTCCTGCATTCTACACTCTTCTATATCGATTTAGAACAGGAGTTTTATACATGTTGCCCTATGACTGAGTTTATGAACCTGTCAAAGTTTACTGTGATTTTTACAAAATTCCAGATTTCAAAATATTTTCAGATCCCTAGCCTGCAAAATAGAGACTCTCCATTCTCCAGGTCTCTCTGACACAGATAGTTCCCCCATATTGCTCACCATTCCCCTCCCATAGACTGCTTCCAATATCCCTGCCCCCTATGGTCCCTCTTCCCACATAAACTGCTCCACCTTCTTTTACATACTGCTCCCCATGCCCCCTCACATACTGCTTCTACTATCCCTGCCCTCTATGGTCCCTCTTCCCACATAAACTGCTCCACCTTCTTTTACATATTGCTCCCCATGCCCCCTCACATACTTCTTCTACTATCCCTGCCCCCTATGGTCCCTCTTCCCACATAAACTGCTCCATCTTCTTTTACATATTGCTCCCCATTCCCCTCCCATAGACTGCTTCCAATATCCCTGGCCCCTATGGTCCCTCGTCCCACATAAACTGCTCCACCTTCTTTTACATATTGCTCCCCATGCCCCCTCACACACTGCTTCTACTATCCCTGCCCCTATAGTCCCTCTTCCTCACATAAACTGCTCCACCTTCTATTACATATTGCTCCCCATAGACTGCTTCCAATATCCCTGCCCCCTATGGTTCCTCTTCCCACATAAATGTCTCTGCCTTCTTTTACATATTGCTCCCCATGCCCCCTCACATACTACTTCTACTATCCCTGCCCCCTCTTCCAATATCCCTGCCCTCTATGGTCCCTCTTCCCACATAAATGTATCTGCCTTCTTTTACATATTGCTCCCCATGCCCCCTCACACACTGCTTCCAATATCCCTATGTTTTCCCTTCCTCACATGTTTCTCCCCTTGTCCTCTTACAGACGGCTTCCAAAACAATAAATACATACAGACAAAATACAGACAAAAAAAAAAAAAGTAAAACACACACATCGACCTTTTTCCCATTTTTACGTAATATTTTCCATTATGTTTTGGTACCGTAAAACATTCCAAACATTTTCTATTTTTTAAACTTTTTTGTACTAACACCTATGGATGTCAGTGAGGCGGTATTTTTTGCGGACTGAAGTGCACTTTTTATTGCTACCAGCATGGAATACATAAGACTTTTTTGATCACATTTATTTGATCACAGGGCAACTACTCATTGTTGCTTCTTCTGGATCTCTCTGCAGCATTTGACACTGTTGATCACCAACTTCTCCTCAGCTCAGCACCATTGGCCTCCAGGAAAACCCCGCTCCCCCGCGGGGTTTCTAAATCCCCTTCCCCCCCTTTACGCCCCTTTTCGCTCTCTGACCGACTCCTTCAGTTTTTCATTTTTCGGTTTAAACCTCCTCTTCTCTTCCTCTCGCTTTTGGGGTTTTCCTCAAAAGATCATTCTGGGGTCCTCCCTTTTTCTTTGTATACAGCCCCCATTGGAAAAACCATCAGCGGTTTTGGGCTTCCGGGTCAGGGGCTCGCTGGGGCATTATCATTCGGGGCCCCGTGCCCCAATTAAAAAAGCCTGCTCCCCCAAAATTTCCCAAACCCCCCCACCGGCCACCCCTCCCCTAAATGAAGTAGGCCGCATTGTTGAAATTTTTTCCAAGGGAGCGGTGCTAAATTTTGAGTGGCTCCGGGCTCCCTGTGATGCTGCGCTCTGCACGGCAGCGGGGGGCAAAGGAGAGCGGGCATTGTAAGGGCTGCCGGCTGCAGCTTCTGGGTTTTAAAAGCTGTATGGGAGGAGGGGAGGCGGGCAGGAAGCCTGGGGTGCGGGCCCCGGAAATCCCCTCCCTCACCCCCCCCTTTCCCACATCCCCCCTCGTACTGAACCCTGCAGAGGGGGCCGGGCGACATTAGGTTTTTTACAGGGAGGCGGGGGGAATATTTTTTTTCAGTTTGGGAAAAATTCTGTAATGCTGGGGCCAGTTTTAACAAGTGCGGGGAGGAATTGCCAGCTCTGTGCGGGACCCCCAGAGCTAACATTCAGTTTTATTACCAATCGGGGGTCAGTATTAATATCTGCCCACGGGCTGTTCAGTAAACGGTAGATTTCAGCAAATGGGGGGTCAGTGTGATCCCCAGAGCATGCAGCCAAAGTATAGATAGCTCGAAAGGTCAGCGGGTCATACAAAAATTATATATAATTTTATAATATATATATATATATATATATAAAAATTTTATAAATATATATATAATATATATATTTTAATATTTATCTTTGCCACCCCCCTTCTGAATAATTATTAGGTAAGAATATGGTGTAGTAAGGGGGTACAAATTTTACTATACATATGTACGGTTAAACCCACAGAGATGATCATCTGGAGGTGTTGGTCGGGGTAAGAAATGTTGTGTATTTTTGTTGGGGTTTTTTGTTTTTTTAAAACTTTTAAAAGATAAAAAAAAAGATGAAAAAGTTTAAATTTAACCCCTTAAATTTTTTTTTACAATAAAAAAAAAAAAAAGTTACCCAAATTGGTTTTTGCTGAATTTGTTAAAAAACCCCGTTTTAATAAAATATAAAACACGTATCCCCTTCCCGAAAAAAACCTTTAAAGGAAAAAAAAAACCAAACCCAAAAAAAGTGTCATTTTAAAACCTTATCTGGAAAAATGCGTTAAAAATTTGGTTTTGGCTCAAAAGCAAAACCCAAACAGGGCCCTTTGCAACCAATCAAAGCCCTAGGGGACCAATCAAACCGTTTTGCAACCAATGCGCCCATTTAAACAACCCAACCCCCAAATTACCAAACAGATCCCATAGAGAACCAGTCAGAGCTCATGGCGCAAAACAGAGCCCCTAGCCACTAAGCAGAAACTTTACATATTCCCCAAAAGATCCCATAAAAAACCCAAAAAGAGCTCCCCCTTTTTTTTCATATAGTGCCCTGAAAAAAAAAAGCAAACTCCCGGTTGGGGGGGGGGGGGGGGGGGGGGGGGGGGGGGGGGGGGGGGGGGGGGGGGTTGGGGGGGGGGGGGGGGGGGGGGGGGGGGGGGGGGGGGGGGGGGTATGGTCAAAGAAAGTCTTAGACCTACATAAATTTTCAAAACAAGTCCCCCTTAAATCCTTAAAAAGGGGTTTAAAATTTTGGGGTATTCTGCTTCCCTGGCCTTTAAAACTGGGATTAAAACCCCCAAAAATTTAAACAAAAAGAGTTTTTATTTTTAAAATTTTCAAATAAGTAAAAAAATTTGGGCTTTCTGGGGGGAAACCTTAAACCACCTATTTACTGAGTGGCCCTATTTAAAATAATCAAGCTACTGGGGGCCCCGTAGACCCCTCAACCTATTTCGGGGGAACCCAAAGGATCTAAACAACCTAAAAAACCTACTTAGGGGGACAAATTTTCCTTCTTACTTCAGGGGGGGCCCATTTTACCTACATCCCCACGGGGGGCCTATAAAATCTACCACATATGGGGCCCGGCTTTATACCCACCCGCCTTTCTTTGAAATAGGGGAGGGGCTATATACTTTTTAAATTTCATACCTCCCCGCTATTTAAAACTATTAAAATACCAAAAAAAACAAAGGGGGGAAATAATCTGTCTTTTCCTACTGAGGTGGACTATATACCTACCTTCCAAGAGTACCAAAATACCCACTACCCGGGCTAATTTGGGCTCTATATTTCCTACCCCAACAGTGCCTCGATGCCTACCTACGGGGGGTCTATAACAACCCCACTATTAACGGGCAGCCTAAAATAGGAACAATGGGGGGACCCCCATCCCCCCCAGCAGGCCCCCGGCCCTTTTCCCTCATAGGAAAAACAGGTTTTTGGGGGGATGTGGGATCCAAACCTGCTTTTTTTAAAAAAAACCCCCCCTTAGGGAGGAAGGACATACATAGTCCCCCCCCCCCAACCCCAAGGGAGGGGAATATCAGGGGCCCGGGAAAAAGTCATCAAGGCGACCCCGGGGCCCAAAGCATTTCACCCGGTAGTCCCCATGTGGTGGTGTCAATTTTTCAGGTCCCGGCAGTATTGTTTTGGGTCCCTAAGTATAAAATTATTGGGCCCTTGGGATTTTAGAGTTTTTTTTAGTAACAAACATATGGATGGATATTTTGGCATGCGATCAAAAAATTTTCCCGGCATTTCTTTGGGTCGCATCCCAAGACAGACCCCCCCAGCGGCGATCCTTTTCTTTTGAACCCGCTGCGTGTTTTTTCATTGCCGGCAGTGTAAACTCACTTTCTAATGGTTTAAAGCTTTTCTGGGGCCGTTTTAGAAAGGAACCCCGAGACGCATCAGGAAAAAAACAAAATGTTCATAAGAGGGAAGACGCCGGGTGAAATTTCCCCATGATGTGGGTTTAAAAGGTATTATGTTATCATACATTGATTGGTCTATTTAAAAAAAAATTTTCATCTGACCCTCATTACACATTTATGCGGGGGGTGACGGACAGGATCTGTGGGAATTAGTTTATAGGAGCTAAGTTTTTTTTTCTCTTTTAAAAAACATGCTGCGTTCCAATGTGGCCTAAACAAATGCTTATGAACCCCAAACCCCTTCCAAGCCAAAAAGTAAACAGAGGGCCCCGGGGGCCCCGGGTTTTTAAGGAAACCCAAACAACCCCCCCTGCTTTCCCGTACCATCTCTTGCCCAAGGCACCCAATTATAAAAACCCCCCCTCCCCTACATCACTCCAGCCCCCGCTACAAAACACCCAAATGACTGTCCCCGCCGCTTTTCTGACATCATGTCCTTCTCCATCTGAAACAAAAACCCCACTAAAACGAACTTCTTGGGCTTTCCCCAAAACTAATAAACCAAACCTTCCCCCCTTTTCTGGTGGTTGTTGGCTGTTGCCCCCATCATAAAAACCTAGGCAGGAAAACCCCTGTTAGGGGGGTTAAAAAAGATTCTTTATCTGTCCCTTTACCCCCCCCTATCTAAACCCCTTTCCCGCTCCTGTTTACCCGCACCTCAAGAAAAAAACTCCCGAAACCCTCCGTTTTTCACTGTGGTAACAACTCAAAATCTCATTTTTTGCTTTTATTTATTTTCGTCTTGACTATGTAAATCCTTTCTTAAGGTCTCCCTCTCTCAAAACTCTCCCCCCTCCAAACTGTCCTGAAAGCAGCAGCCAGGGTTTTTCGTTTTCTCCAAACCCTTTACTGAAAGCTCTACCCTTGTCGTTTTAGCCTGGTTGCCCATCCAGTACAGGATTTCAGTAAAAAACTCACACTCTCACCCATTTAAAACTTCCACAGCACTGCACCCCCCCAATCCCCCTCCTGATCTCTGTTTCCCCCTCCTGCCCGGGGTCCCCCACAACGCGCACCCCCCGATTTCCTCTCTCATTAAATGTCTAAACCAACCCCCATCCGGTCTCTCCCCACGCTGCATCCCCAAAATCTCCTCCCACTCATTCTAAAAACCCCCCTACCCCCCCGTTCCCCACCCTGCTGCACCCCCGCTTTTCCCCCCCTCAACTCGTCTACAAACCCTAAACCCGGGCTCTCCACAAACGCTGCACCCCCTAAAACCCTCCCCACCCCTGTCTACCACCCCCTCCTGGTCCTCCCCACCCCCCGGCCCCCCCCCCCCTCAAACTCCTCCCTCACTCTGTCTACCCCCCCTACCCCCGGGCCTCCACAGTGCTGAACCCCCCACATCTTTCCCCCCATCTTGCCCACCACCCTTTCCCGGTTTTTTCCACGTGCTGCCCCCCCTACATCTCCTCCCTCCCTCTTGTCTTTCCACCCCCAAACCCCGGGCTCTCCCCAAGCGCTGCACCCCTCAGACACCCCCCTCATCCGTCAGACACCCCCCTTCCTGGTCTCTCCACAGTTTCTGCACCCCCTACATCTCCTCCCTCATCTCCCAATCTACCACACCTAAACCCCCTCTCTCTGCCTTGCTTGATGAAAACAATTTTTAAATTTCCCCAATCATCCCAACCTCCCAAACCTCCTACAAGATTTCACAAGTGCGGCGCCAATTCCCCTGGAATAGGGTACCGCGGGGTTCCAGGCACATTCAAACCCTCATAAACTTTAAGAAGGGGCCCCGAAAAACATCTTCTCGGGGCTGGCCCCCCAAGATCCCCAACTGCTATCACACACATCGGGCACTCCCTGCACTTGGGGGATCACAGGGACTTACTGTATATAGATTTTACAGTCGGGGGGCAGGTTCATCCTTTTTCTTTTAAAAAACCCCCCCTTAATTTTTGAAACCCTGGCCGGCCCATTGAAAAATTGGGACTTCTTACCGTAAAAATTTCCCCAAAAAACCCTTAAAAGATTTAAGCTTCAGAGAAAGGGGCCCCCACACCTTGTTGGGGCTACCTGTAAGTAGCTTTCACTGTGTAATGTCCCGTAATTATAAACCCTCTACAAATTTTAAAATGCTGCGGAAAAAGGTTTGGGGGCCATAGAAATAAAAGATTATAATTAAATTTTTATTATTATTTCCCAATTTTGGGGGGGCACGTGAAAAAGACCCCAAAAAAAAAAAAAAAAAACAGTTTTTTGGGGTCTAGAATTTTTTTTTCCCTTTTCCCGGGGTTCAAGGGGTGATGTTTTTTTTAAAAGTCAGGGCTTTTCGGGTTTTCAGCACACCCAAATATAAGGAACTTTTTTATTATTTTATTTATTTTTGCCAAATGGCAAAAGGGGGGTAATTTGAACTTTTAATTTTTAAAAAAATCTTTTTAAACTTTAAAACATCTTTTTAGGTTTTCTTTTTTTCTTAAACTTTTTAGGCCCACTAGGGCGCCCTTTACCCGCTTGGGGGCCCTGTTTAAACTATATACTTAAAGCATTTTTAAAAACAAAAGGGTTTTTCCCAAATGGCGGTTTTTCCCCCAATTTCCTGCCTGGGCTGCAAATGGGGAAATCGAAAACCCAGGCGCGATGGAGGACTTCACAAGGGGTTCCCGCTTCCTTTTTCCCCCGATTTGGGACGCAGCGATCTCACCGCTGATGTCCTGATCGTAGTGAGGAACGTTGCGCTGCGCCATTTCTCATTCATTCAGACGGCGCAGCCATCTAGGCCGCGGCATGTAAGGGGTTAAATGGTGCAGAATGGCGGTAACGCCCCCCCCCCATGCTGGAACCGCCGGTGTGGTCGCTGCAATTAGCCGCTAACACCTAATGGCTATGCAGCAGGATTGCAGCTTAACATAGAGGCCCCTCAAAGCCATGTTAGAATTGGACTGGTCCCTAAAATAAATTACTACTAATGTCGTCAAAGAATAAAAAGACGTTTAAAAACCGATGCCAACCTACAGTGGACATATGGGAGATGCTAGCTATGAACTATTATGCATGAAATAACTATCCATCTTACACGTGCAAATTTGAACTTTTAAAAAAAAGGCTATTTCCCCAAATTTTTTTTCCCCAAAATTTTTTTATTTTTTTTTCCAAAAAAACAAGGATTTTATGGATCAAAAATTCTTTCTAAATTTTGGGGCGTCTACAGGGGGTTTTTAAATGCCGGTTTGGGTCGGTTTAAAAAGGGTTTGGGCGGTATTTTGTTTTTCTTTTGAATGGTTTTTGGGGGGGGGTTTTTGTCTGCGGTTTGCGGTTCCCTGCCCCCCCCCAACCCCCTTTAATAGCCCCCCTTTAGTCCCCAAAAAATGGGCGGGAAAAAAATTTAAACAAGGGGGGTTTTTTAAATTTTTCGGAAAAACCCGCGGGTAAAAAAACCGTGGGGAAAAAATCCCTTCGGTGGACTGCTGAACGGGTTTTTCATTAAACTTTTTTGGGGAATAATAATAATAATAATAAACTTTTTTTAATAGCGCCAACATATTCCGCAGCACTTTACAATATAGAGGGTATAATTACAGACAAAAGACAGACATTACATAGTGAAAGCTACTTACAGATGAGACACAAGGTGTGAGGGCCCTGCTCGCAAGAGCTTACAATCTATTAGGTTGTATGGGTGAGACAAAGGGTTAAGAAGTGCTAGATTTACAATGGTCCAGCCATGTTACATAAATATGGGGTTGTTTTATGTAGAATTCGGATGGACCTGCCACCCAGACAGTACATCTATATACAGATAAGTGCCGAAAATGAGATGAGTGCGTTAGGGAGTGTGTGTGTGTGTGAGGGGGGGTGTTAGCCATTAGGGATTCTGGTAGGCCAGAGTGAGAAGATGTATTTTCAGGGCCCTCTTAAAGCTGTGAGGGTTGTGAATGTGCCTGATCGCCCGTGGTAGCATGTTCCAGAGAATTGGTGCCGCACGTGTGATATCTTGGAGACGGGCATGGGAGGTTCGGATGATCGTGGTCTGTAGTTTGATATCATCAGCAGAGCGGAGAGAGCGGGTAGGGTGGTAGACAGAGACGAGGGAGGAGATGTAGAGGGGTGCAGCGTTGTGTAGGGACCGGGTAGGGTGGTAGACAGAGATGAGGGAGGAGATGTAGTGGGGTGCAGCGTTGTGGAGAGCCTTATGTGTGAGAGTGATGAGTTTATGTTGTATCCTGTACTGAATGGGCAACCAGTGCAGTGACTGACACAGGGTAGAGGCATCAGTATAGCGGCTGGAAAGAAAGACAAGCCTGGCTGCTGCATTCAGGACAGATTGGAGAGGGGAGAGTTTGCAGAGAGGGAGACCGATAAGCAAGGAGTTGCAGTAGTCAAGACGAGAAAGAATAAGAGCAGTAATGAGAGTTTGAGTCGTTTCCACAGTGAGAAATGGACGGATTTTGGAGATGTTCTTGAGGTGCAGGTGACAGGAGCGGGCAAGGGATTGGATATATGGGGTGAAGGACCGATCCGAATCTAGTATAACCCTCAGACAGCGGGCCTGCTGCCTAGGAGTTATGGTGGTGGCACACACGGAGAGAGAAATAGCAGGGTGAGGTCGGTTAGTAGATGGTGGGATGACTAGAAGTTCAGTTTTAGTGAGGTTTAGTTTAAGATACAAGGAGGACATGATGTCAGAGACAGCGGACAGACAGTCACTGGTGTTTTGTAGGAGAGTAGGACTGATGTCACGGGACGAGGTGTATAATTGGGTGTCATCAGCGTAGAGATGGTACTGGAAGCCAAATCTACTGATGGTTTGTCCAATGGGGCTGTGTACAATGAAAAGAGGAGAGGACCTAGAACTGATCCCTGAGGAACCCCAACAGCAAGAGGAAGAGGAGGAGGTCAAACCAGAAAATGAGACACTGAAGGAGCGGTCAGAGAGGTAGGATGAGAATCAAGAGAAAGTTTGACAGTCGGTTTTCAGATGGTTTTTAGATGATTTTTTGCCCATGGGTTACTATGGGCAAAAAAGTGAGTTTTAGACCCAAACAGTTTTCATACATGTGGCCCAATGTGTCATGAGAAAATTGTGTCTGAATCACATGGACGGGTAAAAGTATCAAAAAGTTTTTCCCACATAAAGTAATACATCAGATTTAAAAAATGGGGCTCTGTCAAGAAGGCCAAAAGTGATTACACTGGTAAGGGGTTAAAGGGTCCAGCACTAGTGGGGTCCTTGGGAATTTCCAGCCCTGACCTCAGCTCATCAGGCCGATCAACCCTCATGGTGCACAGTTAGTACATAGCACATCAGAACAGTACAGCACACACATAGGTGTCACAATCAGGTAGTATGTACAAAGCAGGTGACACATGACGGTGGTCTCTTAAAGGGAGCATCATGTTTGGCCCCTCGCAGAGTCCTAGGAGCGTCGTGACATGACATCTATAAGATCAGCGCATTCCTCTGCAGATTATACAATAAGTGTTTAGACAACTCACAGGGAGACGAAAAATAATAAACCCCCCATCCCGAGGATTGTATATAGAAAGCTGGATAAACACACGTGTTTTGTGTTCCCTCCTGAGTCCTGGCGGGACGTTCCTGCTCATCCCATGCACCCAGCGGGCACTGACAGGGTCACATGCTTTGTCTTATGGATGATAGCCGCTCCCATGACCGCTGCGGCCGCAGATCAGGCCACGGACAGGGGCGGTTAGGACTTCCACCCTGTGCTCCATCGTCAAACAGAGATTTCCAATAGACTTTGGGAGATATGTATGAAACTTGGCGCCGAGACACCAGTTCTAAATCGCTATAGAGGAGAGTAGAATGCAACAGTCTGTATGAACCTGTCCTATATGGGCTCATAAATTTGGCGTGTGGTAGGACTGGCATAGCATCGTTTGCGCATTCAAAGTTCCCGTGTAGGGCGTAAATATTTGTGCACAACAGTTCATACATTTAAAGAACAAGGCTACCATGGTCTTTTGCCGCAAGATACACCAAAAAAATGGCGCAGACCCAGTCGTACCTGTCACCCTTTGTACTTCAACCAATAGCAACCAATCAGAGCACATCGTTTTCATACATAAGGCCCTGTGTCTTTACAGTGGTGCACACTGTATGTTTAAAGTATCTTCTTACACGTCGGACAATTTTTCCAACTCTTGACTTGTTCACTTTTTATTCAGAACAAAAGCTCACACCATTAATAAATCTGCCGACTGCCCCTTCTTCAGGACACTTTCCAAACCTGTCGAGTAACTTTCTATAGGTAATATAAGCCTTATGTATGCAAATGTATGCAAGGTTTTTTTTTGTGTTTTTACACTGTTAGGCCGTGTTCACACGGCTTATTCCCGACGGATTTGTGCGCCGTATTGAGCGCACAAATCCGCCGTGAATAAGGGGCGGGATGGGGGGCGGGCCGGAGCGCGGCGGGGGTGCCGCTCCCGGCCCCATAGACAATGCATTGTTTACGGGCGTCCGCGCCATTAAAAATGTGCATGTCACTTTCTCCCCCCGCGGCGGGTTTGCCGAGCGGGGAGGAGCGACGGAATCCACTGTTTTTCTATGGCCTCGTTCACACGGGTTATTCTCCGCGTATTGGCGTGTACTGCGCGCCGGTTTTGGCTTCAGTACGGCGCCCAAACCGCGGCAGCAATTACGGTAATCCACGCCTCATAGAGAACAGTGGAACCTCGCTCCTCCCCGTCGGCGAATCCCCCCGGGGGGAAAAGGACAGCACATTATTTAGGCGCGGACGCGCCGAAACAATGCATTGTTTTGGGCCGGGGGGCGGCGCCCCCGCCGCGCTCCGGGCCCCCCCCCCCTCCGCCCCCTTTTTCACCCGGTTTGTGCGCCAAAAGGGGCCAAAATCCGTGGGAAAAGCCGGTGAAAAACGGCCCTGAAGCATGGATTACCGTAATTGCGCCGCAGATTGGACCCTCTGAGCGCAAATCCCCGGGGCCCCAGTTTCGGGGGCCAATCCCCGGAAAAAAACCGTTTTGGGAAAAAAAAAAAAAAAAAAAAAAAAAAAAAAAAAAAAAAGGGGGGGCCTTTTTGACACTTTAGAAGAATGAGGGTTTGAGAATGGAGATTCACCGATAGGATAAATTCTTTAAGAAGTAAACGCCTCTGCTCCTATATCTATCAATAGTGTCACTTCAATCTGTCCCTGTTTGATTAAACATTGGTTCATTTAAAATTGGAAAAAAATTGGGGGTTTTAGGTTCAGGACATATTGGGCCCCGGCCTGGAGCACATTTCAAGAGAAGCGGAAAGCAAGAGACATGTACAGATGTCAAATTGTACCAGAATCCCTACACTTTATGGCCCAAGAAACAACTCCATGGGGGCTCCAAGAATCCTCCCTGGGGGGCCCAAGAATCAAAATCCCTGGGGCTCCAAAAAATCAACTCCACTGGTGGCCCCCAAAAATCCCCGG